>QANZ01054089.1:6925-18188 GCA_003254925.1 Chamaecrista fasciculata | reverse complement strand
ACACATAAATAAAATGATTGGCCCTAGGGCACAATCTCCATCAGAGATAAGGTAGACTACGTTGAGATGAGAAGAAGAGGAGAGAAAACAAAGCATGGGGCACCTTCCCCTCATCTGTAACCTAAATTACCATTTAACTACTTAATTATTTGGCAAACCATGGGCGTGAGTGACTTGGAACAACTTGAAACGGATCATGGATGATTGGAAACGTTGTCTGCTTGAAGCTTGGAACAAGATTCGCCTTCATTGTATCAACTATGGACCACCCTATACTCTCTATCGATGTTAATCACATCCTCCCCCAAGCTCAATCCTCTTTTTTGGGAGGATGTATAGGCTCTCAAGGTTTGAGATTGTGCTTCGACGAGCTCCAATTCCCTTTGATTGGCCATCGATATAAGGTAGACGACGTTGAGATGAGAAGAAGAGGAGAGAAAACAAAGCAAGGGGCATCTTCCCCTCAACTGTAACCTAAGTAACAATTTAACTACTTAATTATTTGGCAAACCATGGGCGTGAGTGGCTTGAAATAACTTGAAATGGATCATGGATGATTGGAAACGTTGTCTGCTTGAAGCTTGGAACAAGATTCGCCTTCATTGTATCAACTATGGACCACCCTATACTCTCTATCGATGTTAATCACAACCTCCCCCATGCTCAATCCTCTTCTAGGGAGGATGTATAGGCTCTCAAGGTTTGAGATTGTGCTTCGACGAGCTCCAACTAACTTTGATTGGCCATCGATATAAGGTAGACGACGTTGAGATGAGAAGAAGAGGAGAGAAAATTAAGCAAGGGGCATCTTCCCCTCAACTGTAACCTAAGTTACCATTTAATTACTTGATTATTTGACAAACCATGGGCGTCAGTGGCTTGGAACAACTTGAAATGAATCATGGATGATTGGAAACGTTGTATGCTTGAAGCTTGCAACAAGATTCGCCTTCATTGTATCAACTATGGACCACCCTCTACTCTCTATCGATGTTAATCACAACCTCCCCCAAGCTCAATCCTCTTCTAGGGAGGATGTATAGGCTCTCAAGGTTTGAGATTGTGCTTCGACGAGCTCCAACTCCCTTTGATTGGCCATCGATATAAGGTAGACGACGTTGAGATGAGAAGAAGAGGAGAGAAAATGAAGCAAGGGGAATCTTCCCTCAACTCTAACCTAAGTCACCATTTAATTACTTGATTATTTGACAAACCATGGGCGTGAGTGGCTTGGAACAACTTGAAACGGATCATGGATGATTGGAAACGTTGTATGCTTGAAACTTGCAGCAACATTCGCCTTCATTGTATCAACTATGGACCACCCTAAACTCTCTATCGATGTTAATCACAACCTCCCCCAAGCTCAATCCTCCTCTAGGGAGGATGTATAGGCTCTCAAGGTTTGAGATTGTCCTTCGACAAGCTCAAACTCCCTTTGATTGGCCATCGATATAAGGTAGACGATGTTGAGATGAGAAGAAGAGGAGAGAAAAAAAAAGCAAGGGGCATCTTCCCCTAAACTCTAACCTAAGTTACCATTTAACTACTTGATTATTTGGCAAACCATGGGTGTGAGTGGCTTGAAACAACTTGAAACGGATCATGGATGATTGTAAACGTTGTATGCTTGAAGCTTGCAACAAGATTCACCTTCATTGTATCAACAATGGACCACCCTATCCTCTCTATCGATGTTAATCACATCCTCCCCCAAACACAATCCTCTTTTAGGGACGATGTATAGGCTCTCGTGGTTTATGATTGTGCTTCGACGAGCTCCGACTCCCTTTGATTGGCCATCGATATAAGGTAGACGACGTTGAGATGAGAAGAAAAGGAGAGAAAATGAAGCAAGGTGCATCTTCCCCTCAACTCAAACCTAAGTTACCATTTAATTACTTGATTATTTGACAAACCATGCGAGTGAGTGGCTTGGAACAACTTGAAACGGGTCTTCGATGATAGGAAACGTTGTATGCTTGAAGCTTGCAACAAGATTCGCATTCATTGTATCAACTATGGACCACCCTGTACTCTCCACCGTTGTTAATCACAATCTCCTCCAAGCTCAATCCTCTTCTAGAGAGGATGTATAGTCTCTCAAGGTTTGAGATTGTCCTTCGACAAGCTCAAACTCCCTTTGATTGGCCATCGATATAAGGTAGACGATGTTGAGATGAGAAGAATAGCAGAGAAAAAAAAGCAAGGGGCATCTTCCCCTAAACTCTAACCTAAGTTACCATTTAACTACTTGATTATTTGGCAAACCATGGGTGTGAGTGGCTTGGAACAACTTGAAACGGATCATGGATGATTGTAAACGTTGTATGCTTGAAGCTTGCAACAAGATTCACCTTCATTGTATCAACAATGGACCACCCTATACTCTCTATCGATGTTAATCACATCCTCCCCCAAACTCAATCCTCTTTTAGGGACGATGTATAGGCTCTCGTGGTTTATGATTGTGCTTCGACGAGCTCCGACTCCCTTTGATTGGCCATCAATATAAGGTAGACGACGTTGAGATGAGAAGAAAAGGAGAGAAAATGAAGCAAGGCGCATCTTCCCCTCAACTCTAACCTAAGTTACCATTTAATTACTTGATTATTTGACAAACCATGCGAGTGAGTGGCTTGGAACAACTTGAAACGGATCTTCGATGATAGGAAAGGTTGTATGCTTGAAGCTTGCAACAAGATTCACATTCATTGTATCAACTATGGACCACCCTGTACTCTCCACCGTTGTTAATCACAATTTCCTCCAAGCTCAATCCTCTTCTAGAGAGGATGTATAGTCTCTCAAGGTTTGAGATTGTCCTTCGACAAGCTCAAACTCCCTTTGATTGGCCATCGATATAAGGTAGACGATGTTGAGATGAGAAGAATAGCAGAGAAAAAAAAGCAAGGGGCATCTTCCCCAAAACTCTAACATAAGTTACCATTTAACTACTTGATTATTTGGCAAACCATGGGCGTGAGTGACTTGGAACAACTTGAAACGGATCATGGATGATTGGAAACGTTGTCTGCTTGAAGCTTGGAACAAGATTCGCCTTCATTGTATCAACTATGGACCACCCTATACTCTCTATCGATGTTAATCACATCCTCCCCCAAGCTCAATCCTCTTCTAGGGGCATCGACATAAGGTAGACGACGTTGAGATGAGAAGAAGAGGAGAGAAAACAAAGCAAGGGGCATCTTCCCCTCATCTGTAACCTAAGGCTCCGTTTGGTAGGAGTGAATTGGGATTTACAATGTAAAATGACACGGATTTTAATAATTTCATGTGTTTGGTATGGTAATTTGAGCTATGTAAAGTGGATTACAACGTAAAGGGATTTACATTACATAGGCCATTTTTCTTTACTTCACATTTCTGATGTAATCCAAGTCTACCTAGGGAATTATGGTAGAATTCCTAATTTGCCCCTATCACTCCATCCCATCATCTTCCGCTGACGGTGGCCGGCGGCAGCGACGGCGGTAGTCGGCGGCGGCGACCACCGTGGACGGCGTCGGCGACCACCGTGGACGGCGGCTCCGGCCACCGTGGGAAGGGCATTTTTGTCATTTTCTTTTTATATCTNGGGAGGATGTATAGGCTCTCAAGGTTTGAGATTGTGCTTCGACGAGCTCCAATTCCCTTTGATTGGCCATCGATATAAGGTAGACGACGTTGAGATGAGAAGAAGAGGAGAGAAAACAAAGCAAGGGGCATCTTCCCCTCAACTGTGACCTAAGTAACCATTTAACTACTTAATTATTTGGCAAACCATGGGCGTGAGTGGCTTGGAACAACTTGAAACGGATCATGGATGATTGGAAACGTTGTCTGCTTGAAGCTTGGAACAAGATTAGCCTTCATTGTATCAACTATGGACCACCCTATACTCTCTATCGATGTTAATCACAACCTCCCCCATGCTCAATCCTCTGATGGACATTGTGCCCTAGGGCCAATCATTTTATAGATATGTTGTGAACATATCAATTAATTTATGGAGATAAATTAATGGTTATCATATTATTAGCATGTTTACTATGATAACTGTCCGTGATTAATTATGAGATAATTAATCTAAATTGTCCCTGGTCGCTCATTCAAGTGGGAACTTGAAATGAACTAAGACCAGCATGACCTCGGTGCATGGGGATGCACGCACTAGATGCTGGAACGAGAGTCATGGTGCAATTACGTAAGGGGTTACGAGTTGCTGGACTGACCCGGAGAGTCCTGCATGGGTTTAGTCATCAGCTTGCCTCTCTTGTACGCCTGTCACGACGCCTTAGACCTGAGGTAATCATTATTCCGGCGTTGCAGTTGTCAGACTTTGGCTTAGTCTAACGTTGCCCGTAGTAGGGTAGCCATAAGGGCTAAGTACGGGTTTGGTTGATTGCCGTGCTGAGGAATGTGGACTGACCAAAATTGGGATTTTGTTCCCCATTAAATTGGGAGATATCTTACTGGCGCCCTCGATGAGTCTTTCCAGGAAAAGAGTGGCGACTCAGTATAATGGGACTTACTCAAGGAGATCGAGAAAGTAAAGGTTTGGATCATGGATGACTTTCCTGTGCCTGATCCATAACCAAGATATCGCAGAACAATAGGGTCGGTGCCATGGAGGTACGAAGGTTAAATTGGTTTTGGTGAAAACGATTACTCACGTGTTTTGGGTAGTCGTGATGGCTTGCTAGAGTCCGCTCACGACTTGTAGGACATGGGGATGACCTACTGCCAACTTCACGTGGGGCCTGCTGGGTCACACACGAGCAGGATTAGAACACACTTTATAAGGGACACGAATTAGGGTAATTCGTGGGTCACTCCGTGACCTAATTTAAGACACAGAGGAAATGTCTGGGACATTATGTCTTGTCTTAAAATTTCTACAGTTTAAATAATTGTTAAATGATTAATAGAGATTAATTATTTACAATTTAAATATTAGGAAAAATAAATCAAATAATTCCTAAAAGTTAGGAGATTATTGATTTATAAAATTCCCTAATATTGGGATAGAGGGTGGCGCCTCTTTTTGGATGATTTAATTAATAAAAATGTTTTATTAATTTAAGTCATGAGTTTGAATTTGAATTTGAGATTCAAGATTTGAATTAAGATATTGGGGTAATATTTTAATTCAATAAAGAATTTAAATTCAGAATTCAAAATTTGAATTAAAGATATTATTGTAATATTTTAATTCAAAAACATTGGGATAAAATAAGTTGGTTATGACTTCCTAATTTTAGGAGTTATTTTTGATTTATAAAATTCCCAATAATTAAGGAGCATTAGGCGCCTAGCTCATGTGGGTCCCATTGGAAGATTTGATCTTCAATTTGATTCTATGAGTTAGGGATTTGAATTTGAATTAAAATATTATGGTAATATTTTAATTAGATATTCAAGTCTTAAAGATATGATATTATCAGAATATCATGATTTTATATTTATAAAATTACTATAATTTTAGTAAATATAAGCCCAAAAATTCGCCTAGCTCCACAAGTCATGCCAATTGATGCACAATTGAGAAAACCCTAAGTTTGCTAAGCAAGTCGACTTTCCTCCTTGTAGAGAGAGAAATTTCGCCACCCACCTTCCTAGAGAGAGAAGTCGATTTTCTTCTAAGGGGTTAGGAGAGAAATCGAAAGTTGTGGGTTCCTAGGGTTTTTAGAGAAGGAGAAGAACAAAAGGTGTTTTGTTGCTGTCTACTTCTCTGTGGCGCCATCCACCTGGATTTCAGAGAAGGAGTTCCTGAATCCAAAAGCTGTAGATTGGATCCCGAGTCTCTTTGGAGAAAGAGGCGTGGAGGCTAGCACCTCGTGTTCGGGAAACTGTTCGTGTGGATCACCGGTAGAGGAAGGACGTGCAGACGGACTTCTAGACTCACCAGTATCACCAATCCGATTGAAAGCCTGAGGTATAACACTTTTCGTATCTGGTTTTAAATTCAGCTAGCGGATCTCAGGGTGGGATTTTCCTGGGGGCGCAAGTTTTTTTTTATTTTACAGTTCTTCCGCTGCGTGTTTCCCCGGGGATTTCCCAACAGTGGTATCAGAGCCACGCTAGTCCTGGATTTAAAATCATTTTGTGTACATGTGATGTATGCTTGGCGTGTTTTACCTTTTTCAATCATGTTTTTGGTTTTACAAAAATCCACCGAATATTTTGTTAAAATTGAATCTACAAGAAAAGGTGCAAATTTATGTATGTGATACATAAAGAAATCAATATGATTGATTTGGAAATTTTTCTTGCAAGTTTAGGCCAAAGTCGAAATTCCCATATAATTATGGTTAAAAGTGTTTTAATCATAATATTATGTGGGTGACTGAAAATTTGAATAAAATTATGAATTTTAAAATTTTTGGGTCAATAATTAAAATTTTGGAATATGATTCCTGAATTTTATAATTATTGATAATTGGCCTAATTTCAAGAAAAGGCATGTTAAAATTGCACACCCTAATTAACACCTACAAAAATCGTTTTTGATATGTGTTGGATATATATTGTGTTTGACATGATTGTATGAAGTGTTCATATATGTAATTGTGTGGTGTTGGATATGGCTCTAGGTTTTTGGTGTATACGGCCTGCGTGTCGTCTCCCTCTATCCGATGTAATTTTACTTTTCAGTTTATACCTCAATGTAACTGGGGTTTACTCTCTTGTAATTTTACGTTTTCTTTTTAGAAGAATTCTCTCATTGGCTTGGGAGAATTGTTAGGATAGGTGAGCCATATCTAAACACAATGTATGTCAGTTTTACATTTAGTTTGTATGTGATACAAAGCGCTAGATGTATGTTTAGGACGCGATTTTAACATGCTATTTACCCCGCTTTGGCGCAATAAATTCGTATGCGATACGAGCATGGGATTTTGCATATGATGCAAGATCCGTGCACATGTTTATGTGTATGTGATACACTTGGGGAATAAACATGTGGCATGACTCGTTTAATTTTAAAAGGAGTTTTAAAATTAAACTTTAAAACGGAACTTTTTCAAAAATCAAACCCTTTTAGAAAATCTTAAGTTTTAATGCCATCAATAAAACACCCTGTTGAAATCTTGTTCATCGTGGAGCGGTGATCGCCCTCAGCGACACGTATCTGCCTTGACCTCGAGGAGACACGGGTGAATGGGGGTTTTCAGTTCGACGCCCATTGAAATCTTGGGTCATTAAATGCGGTGATCGCCCTCAGCGACACGTGTTTAAGTGACGCCGTTGATGATATGGGGCTGGGCTTCGGCCTCGTCGTTTGGGCCTTGCCATTCACGAGTTTTATTGTGTGACTTAATGGGGCTATCAAAACGGTTTTGGGCCTCAAGGCATTAGATGGGATAAACATGCCGTATCATATGATGATACAGTCCCATAAAGATCTAAGAGTCACATAGAGATGTGATTGGTAAGGAGTTACCTACCTAAATAGCTAAAGGATGCATGATCGCCCTCAGCGACGGTAGACTTTGGTGAAATATGGGTCTTAGCCACCAATAATAAATTTTACTGGGTTTTATAAAATGGTGGATATATATATACCTGCTTTTAAAAACTTTTCATATCTTAAGTTGTAGAATCAATGGCAACAAAATAGTTCATCGCTATCACTGCGATCTGTCCTTGAGAAGGACAAGTTGTCTAGGACAAAATTCCTTAACTGGTATTGTAATTTGAGAAGTGCTCTCAACCCAACAAAGGAAGCTGTTGACTTCCTCCACTGGTTTTATAATATGAGATTTGTTCTCACCCAACAAAGGAAATTTTATGTCCTTGAGATCCCTCCCCTGAAGAGCATGCCAAGGACGCTCCAAGAGCATAGAGAATTGCTTAGAGAAGCACTTCAATGACTCTGTGGACGTTGCTTGCCTGATGCTAGCCACAATAGTTCAAGGAGTTGAACAAGGGAATATTGTTGGCTGTTGAGATGGTCACACATCTCAGGGAAACGTTCCAAAATCAGGGAAAGGGAAGGGCAAAGGAAAGAGGAAAGGAGACGCCGAGTTTGGTGTGACCAAGCCAGCGGCTGAACCTGACCCACTACCTACCAAGAAGGCAAAGCTTTCAAAGGATGCAATTTGCCATTTGAGAAATTGCAAATTGTATTGGGAAGATCAAAAGAATAAAAGGAGATAAGATCTCTACTTCTGGTATCTTCGTTATAGACGTTCACTTGTCTACTATAACCGCTTGTGTATCTGATACAGCATGTGGTTTTCACATTTGATGTGAAGGGTCTTAGAGACAGTAGAAAGCTGGACAGAAGCGAGATGGACCTACGAGTAGGCAATAGAGCAAGGGTTGCTGCTGTTGTTTTAGGAACATGCGAGCTTGTTTAGCCCTCTGGGCTTAACACATTGTTATCATGTACCTTCTTTAAAGTTCAAACAATGCTTCTTTTTCTTATTTGATAAGGAAGGTTTTGCTTGTGTGTGAACTCAAAAGAATGATGTTCGATTTATAAAGATGATGTTTATTTGCTTATGCGATTTGCAAGATAAACATTGCATCTTGAAATTTGAACATTGACACGATAACAATAATCTATAACACTGATACAAAAGGGATTAAGATTAGAGAATCTAATCCTACATACCTTTAGCATTGTCGTTTAGGCCATATAAACGAGAAACGCCTAGAGAAGCTCCATAGAGATGGACTTCTAAGATCATTTGATTTTGAATCATATGATGCTTGCGAATCTTGCTTACTTGGAAAAATGACAAAGGCGCCTTTCACTGGCCACAGTGAGGGGGCATCTGACTTGTTGGGGATCATACATAGTGATGTATGTGGACCCATAAGTACTCAAGCTAGAGGTAGTTACTCTTACTAGCTGCTTCAGTAGGTTTGACTTGGGCTACCTATTAAAGCATAAGTCGGAGTCTTTTGAAATAGAGATTTCAAAGTAAAGTAGAGAACTGACTTGACAAGAAAATCAAGGTCTTTCGATCCGATCGAGAAGACAAGTATTTGAGTCAAGAATTTGTTGATCATCTTAGAAGCTGTGAGATGGTCTCACAACTTGCCCCTTCTAGAACCCCATAGGGATGGTGTTTCTGAGAAGAGGAATCGAGCTATATTTGATATGGTTCGATCTATGATGAGTCAAACCGATCTTCCGCGATCCTTTTGAGGATATGCTTTAGAAGCTGCCGCGTTCACACTTAACCGTGTTCCGTCTAAAGCAGTTGAGAAGACACCATATGAGATATGGATGGGAGGAGTCCCATAGTGTCTTATCACAAATTTGGGATGTGAAGTTTACGTTAAAAGAACGATAAACTATCTCCCAAAAGGTGCTTGTAGGGTACCCCAAGGAAACGAGGGGATACAATGTTTACTACCTGTCTGGCAACAAAGTGTTTGTAGTCAGAAGTCGATTCCTTCTTAGAGAAGGGTCTTGTTTCCAAAAGAAATAGTGGGAGTAAGAGGAGATCTTGAAGGAGTTCAAGATCCACAAAGCACCTCAGAGGCACTGACGGAAACTAGAGAAGTACCACAAGGTGTTGTGGATGCTCCTCCAATGACACAAGGACCACGAAGGTCTGATAGGACACGTTTCCAGCCAGAGAAATGGGGATTTCTCGTGACTGAAAACAGGGATGTGTTGCTCATGGAGCATGGTGAACCCACCACCTATCAAGAGGCCATCGTAGATCCCAACTCAAACAAATGGGTTGAAGCCATGAAGGCTAAGATGTAGTCCATGTATAACAACAAGGTTAGACCTTGGTTGATGCACCCGAAGGGGTAAAACCCGTTAGGTGCAGGTGGGTTTTTAAGGAGAAAAACCGACATGGATGGCAACGTCAACGTCTTCAAGGCTAGGCTGGTTGCAAAGGGTTTTATGCAACGTCATTGACGAAACCTTTTCCCATGTTGCAATGGCCAAGACCATTGGGATCCTGCTTGCCACAGTCGCATATTATGACTATGAGATATGGCAATTGGATGTCAGAACAGCATTCCTTAGAGGAAGGTTGCCCTAGGATGTGTACGTGACACAACCTGAGGGGTTTGAATGTCCAGAGGAACCAGTAGAGGTGTGCAAGCTTTGGGAATCCATTTATGGATTGAAGCGAGCATCACAGAGTTGGAACCACCGTTTTGATGAAGTAGTCAAAAGAGTTTGGCTCCTTATCAAAACGCTGACGAACCTTGTGTTTACAAGAAGGTTAGTGGGAGCACAATTGTGTTCTTGGTGCTATATCTCAATGACATATTGCGCATTGGAAATAATGTTCCAACCTTGGAGATTGTGAATCTTGGTTGTGAAAATTGTTTTCAATGAAGGACTGAGAAGCTGCCTATATTCTAGGCATTAAGATCTATGGAGATAGATCTTGTAGGCTTCTTGGATCGAGTTAGAGTACAGACTTGGATGAGATACTGAAGGGGTTCAGTATGCAAGACTCCAAGAGGGATTCATGGTGATGAATCAAGGAAAGACCCTGAGCAAGGAACAGTGTCCCAAGACACTTGTTGAGCGAGGGCGCATGAGTGGCATCCCTTATGCTTCGGCAATAGGATCCGTCATGCTATGTACTCGACCCGATGTGTCGTTTGCCCTGAACGTGACAAGCCATTTCCAACGAGACCCTGTTGAGTATCATGGGACCGCTGTCATAAGCATCCTTAAGTACTTAGGAAGAACTAAGGATGAAATCTTGGATTATGGTGGAATAAATGTGTAAGGGGTTACACAGATGCCCGTTTTCCAAAACCTACCAAGATGTATCTAAATCGCAGTGTGGATACGTGTTTCTCCTGAACTGATAGCATCGTGAGTTGGAAAGAGTTTCCAAGCAGAGAGCACGATTGCTGATTCTACAACAAAAGGGTTGGTCGCGTAGAGACGCAGACCGTAAAACTAATGTCTGAGGTGTGATTGGTGGTCACCCTGTGGAGACAGGAAGGCACCAAATGGGATTGGATCCCCACTGATGTTCCGACAGTGATATATGTATGCACATATAAACACTCAGACATGATCACCTAGAAATGGTGATATAAAGATATGATAAGGTAGCAGACGAGGATGATGTTGTCGATCCTCTTATGACAATGTCATACGAGACACCAGCACAGGTCTTACATGAAGAGTCATGTAATGTCAAATGGAGATTAGACACATTAATGGACGTTCCTAGTGTAGGAACAGTTTGATTAATGATTGTACCTAGTGCAAGTGGGAGTCTGATGGAGATTGTGCCCTAGGGCCAATCATTTTATA
>QANZ01054088.1:0-12949 GCA_003254925.1 Chamaecrista fasciculata | reverse complement strand
AAAAAAAAAAAAAAAATCTTGAAAGGTGCCTCCCCCCATTGTAGAATCCATTTCGTAGTGGTTGGTTTCATAGTTTTATGAGCAAGAATATTTTTTTTATTTTATTACATAACAAGGCCTAATGCGAGTAAATATTAAAGTAGGGGGAATGGGAGTTCCGTAAAATATACTGCAAATTAAAGGATAACGGATTATCAAATCTCTTCTCTTTTTCCAGTTCTTTTGTCTGTCCCTATGTTCCCTCATTTCTTATCCTATACTTATTGGTTGTTAATGTTCTCTCTGCTCAGGCCCTCTTATGGAATCAGAAAAACTATTATGGTGTAGATTTGAGACCCTTATATGACACTGCTTTTCAAGAAAGTTTTTCATCGGTAATACTTGCTTACTGTGAAAGATATGGAATATTAGACTATTAATACTTGGTGCAAGATTTATTTACAGAATTTATACGAGTCGTTGCCTGTGATAGAGCCCTTTATAGTTCTCTCTCTCTCTTTTTCCCCCTTATTTTGTTTGTGGTTCCATTGCATGCAGACTGAGTGCTTGTGTTTCACACTGTGGTTCCTAAGAGTTTTGACTCTTGTTTTCTTACTTTTTGACGTTATATGCTTCTGGAACATTTTATTAACTTTAAATGAGTACGTCATAGACAGAGAGAAGTTCACTGTCATGACTCAAGTCAGATAGGCAATTAGGGAAGTGTTGATAGTGTGGATATATTCACTATTGAGTAATAGAGGTTTGCAATTTTATCCAATATTATCTTGTACTACTTATTAGAGGATTGTGGTAATGATAATTATATATCCAGAGTTAATTTTTCTACCTCAATATTTCCTTGGGCAAAACTGAAATTGGGAGAGATATAAAAAAAAAAAAATTAATGCCTGTATTAATTGCCTTCAGCCTCTTTAAATGTTTTGTGCCATTCTGATATATCTTTGTGGTTTTTGCCTCAGTAAAACTGATTATCACTGTACTAAAATTTGTGATATATGTGCTCCACCTTTATTCTTCCATACAGCCTGCGGTAGATAACGTTGATCCAAGAGTGCTGATAGCTTCTTCAATGTCCCATGCGATGGACTTCACCAAAATAAAAGTAAGGATCAATTTTTTTGGAGACGTCTACGTTATGTTTAGATTAATTCTGTGTTTTAATATCACGAGATGCACAATTCTCTTTAAGACTTTGTTGCGTAATAGATACACTCCTGGTTATGAACATCTTTGTATTTGATATCCATTGCCATTCGAGTTATCTTTTTACATATTTACCAGCTAATAACAGTTTGCGAGTTGATTATGCAGGAAGAAGACCTGTATGAAATAGACATTCCTTTAAAATTCAGAGCCTTTTGGAGCGGTAAAGTACATGGGTTGGCCTGTTGGTTTGATGTATATTTCGATGGAAGGTAAACATTACTACTGATATCAGACTGCTTTTATATTTCTCGGGAATTCACTGTTCTCTTATCCATTAAAGTCCTTAACGATTCCAAATCCGTAGTACTCTGAAACGGTGGCTTAGCACTGCCCCCGGGTCCCCACCAACCCACTGGTCCCAGTTATGCTGTGCTCTCCCGCAGCCAATTTATGTCACGAAAGAACAAGAAATTACTGGCAGGCTGCATATGATTGCCCACAAGTCACAGAGTTATACAATGAATTTGACATTGACAGGTATTGTTTCTCTCTTCCTCTCCTTTTGTTACTCACTAACTGCTATCTTGGATTGTGCTTCTAACCGGAAATGGTGTTCTCTGTTTTTGCATTAGCTAAAACGCAGGGTGTTGAACAAGAGGCGAATCCCCAAACATCATCCTGTACACTTGATTTGAAAGATCCTTACTTCAGACAACATGTCTATCCGATATCCCAACAAGCATTTCAACTCCCACAGGTATTGAAGTTATTATCACCTTCTTCCCCTCTTTCCGAAGAGTTTAAAAAGGCAAAGTAAATCCTTTTATATTTTTTTTTTGTGTTGCCTGTGACAATTATTTTCTTTGACAGGAGGGCATACCACCTGTTCAGCCTGAGAATCTACGTCATGATGAGATTAAGCCAGAAGCCTCCATATCAGTTCTTCCTCAGAGTGATTCACAGAAGCAGAATCTTTAAATTGTTCGTACGAACGTGGACTTATGTTTGTAGCATGAATTTGCCAGGATGCAGCAAGTAGGGGGGGAATGTGTTTTCTTTAATTTCATGAACGTTTAGTGGTTGTGCTGCAGACTCTACGTGTACACTTGGTTATCATAACTGAATTCTCATTGAATGAATAATCCTACAGGCACAATATATTTTCCGCTCTAATTGATAATACAGCTTCACATGAAACATGGCAAAAAAATGTAATTGAACGAAAGGGCTCGAATCATATGAAACTATGATATGTTCGTCCTACCCTTTAATTGATCAAGAGTGATAGTTGTGAATGAGCTCAAAGTCAATCATATTTATGACAACAAATATTATATATAGAAACACTTGTGCTTTATTAAATTAGAATTATGTCTATAATTGTATTTATTAATGTTATAAAAACTAAATTAATTAAACAAAGATCAAATAGTCATTTTGATACTCAAACTTTGGGGTAATAAGTTTAATTTTGATTCTGAAACTATTTTTGTGTTAAGAATCAAAATGAAAAAAAAAAAGAGTTTTAGGAACCCCAAAGTTTGAGAACTAAAATGAAGTTTTCACCATTCAACAAATATGATTGTAATAATAAATTGTAAACATTGTTTTACGTCTAATGAGTCATTGAGTCAACAGGAAACTTGAAAAGCGAAAAAAAAAGTCAACAATAAACTTAAAATTTATAAGATTATCATTATCATTCATTGATTTAAGTGATGAAAAAGTGCACACAACAAAAGTTTACCGGGCACAAAACTCAATAGATGAGAGAATAATAAGATTTGTCCTTTGTTTAAATCATCCAATTTCTGATGCAGGCACAGTTAATTGATAGTTGATATATAACTGTAAGGGATATCAACTACTGAGTTAGTTAGCTGTTGATTTCTGTTATTCTGTTACACTTAGGCATTTTGTATTCTATATTCTTTTCAGTTGTAATTCTGGTCTATAAATAAATTGTAGACTTTACTTCATTTGGTAATAAGAAAATACAGATTACACTTAGTATTTGCACAATAACCACAGGATTTTCATTTTTGGCCATGGTCCCAAAAAAAAGAAAACTAATTCCCAAACGCACGCTTATAGAGATAGATGAGGTGGCAATTGAGGAAGTGTTAGTGTTAGTTAGGTTGTTACTTTATGTAACTTGTAATTAGTTAGATCTGTTACGTATACTATTATACTTGGAGTAGTTAGTTCGTTAGCAGAGATTAGTAAGTGTTAGTTGACAAAAAAGTAAAACATTCAATTCATGAAAATTCATTTGTAAAAACCATGATAACAGACTCTTGATATTGAAAAATTCGAAAAAAAAAAAACTAATTCCCAATAGAAGGATGATGTGGCATCTGAGGTGTTAGTGTTAGTTAGGGTGTTATTTATCTTACTTGAAATTAGTTAGATCTGTTAGGTATTTTAAGAACGAACGAACACGTCACCATATGTAGCGAATATCTTGGTGGGTGCGAAACACTAGATCCCGGCACCAAATTAAAGCGCGCAGGCGAGGGTGGGGGAAAATGTTAAAAAGAAACTGAAAGTTTGTCCTTTCTCTGGTCACGCAAAATGGAAACGCCTTCACTTTTCAGTATCATTTCACCTGATGGAACAACCATTCATTATTGTGTTCATATATAAACCCCCAAGCCTCTCTCTCGGTTTAGCAGTTCTCATTTTCTCAACGATTCTTGAAGAACCGTTTGCTAGCTAATCATCCAAATTCCAAACCAAAGCATTATATTACTCCCATTCTTAATTCTCTCCTGCTTTCAATTTTGTACTACTAAGCTCTCGTGACGCAGTGTTCATAAATAGAATAGAATAGACGCGTTTTCTCTTTGTTTTGATTCGCTTGACGGTAATGGAGGATTCAGGAGGGAAAATGAACGAGGAGCAAGAGTTTGCGTTAGCATTAGTGGCTGAGCTGTATTCGAATACTACTGCTTCGCCGGGGATTGCTCGCTTCACCTGCGACGCGCAGCTTCGAATTAACATCGAATCTCAGCAGATTCCTCTCATCCTTGATCTTCTAGCTGCTCAGGTTGGTTTAATTTCTCTCTGATTTTCAAGTTTGAACTAATTAAAGTGAATTGTAAGCTACATACATAGTATGTCTTTCACCAACTGCAGTGAGATGAGATCTGTGAATTGAACACAATGACATCTATATTTTCTTTTCTGATCTGCACTTTTATATATCTTAGCTAGTAGCATGTTTAATGACATCTGTAATTGCTTCACGATATATGTCCATTTGTGGATTGCAGCTATTCAAGCTAACCCCTGTTCGATCAGCTTTCATGGTGGCATGGTCTGAGGTAAGGGCATAATCTAACTAGCGTCTCCTGATATATTGTTTTCCTTGTTTGTGGTACGGTGTTGTTCTTCTCTTGTATACATTATTTGAGTTTGTAATATATATTTGATAACATACTTAATTCTGCTAATAAGTTCTATATATTTCACGTATAGTATATATAAAATCAAGGTTGTGAATTAATTAATTAATGCCTGATGCTATTCCTTTAATTTAACATGCTATTTTTGAGGCAGACATCCTTTTTCAGGGCAGTCTTTGTCGAGTTTAAAAAGAAGGAGGACAGTTTGGCCTTCCATTGTGTGTTTCAACAACGGAAGAATGCAGTCAATGTTCAAGGTGCCGCTTTAAAATTTTTTGTAAAACCTTTATTGTAAGGCTATTATTGTACTTAGAATGACGTTTTTATAGTAGATACGTGAAGCATAAAATGATATAATATACATAGTTAGATTGACAGAGTGCAATGTATATGCTGCTTTTTCTTTTCTTCAGTTTAGTTTATTGTTTCGTTTAAAGAATTATCTGGCTATTTAAATTAAATGGAGTAACTTCATTTATGCATTGATTAAAATTTGGTAGTACACTTTCGGCAAGTGGGAAAATTTTGTAAAGCTAGTTAATCCTTGTGAAATCTTGTTGACAGGTATATACGAGATATCTAAGTGTAAATGAGTAAATTACGATGATATCATAACTTTAATTGGAAGACTTGCTTATCACAGTACATGTAATATTGCATTCGAATATTCGATCCTATATATTGTAATTGTTCTTCTCTGGTAAGAGTTTGTTTTTGTGTCTTATGACTTGCTTAACTGTTGGCGTTGCATACTTGCATTTATCATTATGCGGTTGGCAACTAAATGAGTTTGCTGATTCCCTTATTGAATAATTTCTTTCTCAACGTCTCATTGGTCAGACATTTATAGATCCAACGTCGATCATGATCATACTCTTCCATCGTAATCATACTTTTCAGTGTTTATTTTGCTTGTTTCAATATCACATTTCATTGCATAAGCATTATATAATCCTATTTGTTTGACTCCACAATTATATCTCATTATATATATAACAAGCCAATTTTTCTTTTTTTGTTTTAAAATCCAGGACAAGACATTCCAAATGAAATTGTTTCAACTTCTAAAAGTAAATTTGATGAAAAGATAGACCCATCAGCTGCAAAGATATATTTCCAATATTATGGAAAAGTTTTACATCAGCAAAAAAATTTGCAGGACTTTGTGAAGACAGGTTATACATTTTGTATTATATTTGATTATTCATTTGAGAAATTAATAACTCGGTTCTAAATGTGACACTAAAAGAACATTTGATCAAATCTTTTCCTGATGAATTCATTGACAATCTTGTTTCAGGAAACTATCACGCTGCCATTAATGTGAACAAACATGATTTCTTTGACCGTGTAGTAGTGGATGTTGGTGCTGGTTGTGGTATTTTGTCATTATTTGCTTCTCAGGTATCTCAACTATTTACTTGGCTGGTGTATCAAAAAAAAAAAAAACACTATTTACTTGGCTGATTCTTTTTTTGGGGTATGATAAGTGCCGTTGGTTTTGTTTAATTGAACATTTAAGGCCTTTTTCTTCTTGTTCACATCCAAAGCTTTAGAAGTGTTTGTTATTCTGTAATTTCCTCAGTCTGGTGCAAGACATGTTTATGCCGTGGAAGCATCTGAAATGGCAGAACATGCAAAGAAGCTTATATCTGAGAACCCAGTACTGGGTCAAAAAATAACTGTGAGATTTGTTTCCTAGTTTTCAGCCTTAGCTATTGTTAATTTGCTGTCTCATTATTCAAGGAACTACATTGTTGATGTATGTATGTATGTATGTATGTATGTATGTATGTATGTATGTATGTATGTATGTATGTATGTATGTATGTATGTACAGGTGATTAAAGGCAAAGTTGAGGATGTTGAATTGCCAGATCTAGAGAAAGCAGATGTTTTGATCTCTGAGCCTATGGGTAAGCTTATATTCTACTTTCTCCAGTCAATTTGTAGAATAATGAATGATATTCTAGGTATAAATTATGTAGATTTATTGGCAGTAGATTTTTGTTTTGCTGTTTCATTTTAAATATCCCAATGTAGGGGCACAGTCATGAACTCGTAGTATATAAAAACCCCGAGATACACGGGATTTAGATTAAAATGTTTTGATCTCTCTGTTGAGTTGATCGTAAGTCAGGAGGTTTTCTCTATTGGCATGCAGGCAACATGTTAGTTGATGGAAGAATGCTGGAATCTTATATCATCGCTAGAGATAGGTTCCTCAAGCCTAATGGTAAAATGTTCCCCTCAATCGGAAGGTAAATTTTAATATGGAAACAAACCCTCTGCTTTCTAAATGGCTTTGTTGCACTTTACTCGACTTACGAGAGATCATGAGAATATGCGGAGTGGATCCTCTTGAGTGTGGTTGGAGGTGCATTTTCTGTATTTTAGAGAGGTAAGAAAAGAGAGTACCGGCCTTATATATTTATTATTTTATGAGACTCATATTTTTTTTATCTACCTCAGTCATATCTCCCCCTAAATGCATGAATCATGAACAGTTTATCACCTACATTGTAGAGGATTCAGATATGGGGATATGATACCCCTAGTCCAGGTTATTGGTGGTAATAGTTATATACCCTTTATAAATGTCCTTTCTCCACATAAATTTATTTTAGATAATGATTCAGCCTTACTATACCATCTATTGCAACTTCAGTGTCCATCTAAAATTGTATTCAATGAAGTTGTTACTAAGTGTGTAATTCATAGTTTGCACCTACATTTGCTTAAGTCTATATACGAGTTCTGATTGGTATATTTTTGGGTTAATCTACTTAGAAACATCTTGAAACTTTGCTATTAATTTATCCGCCCTTCTTTATACTTATTTATATATTTTTTTTAAATAATCACTTGCCTTCTGATGACCTTGATTAATACTACTTGTGTAGGATTCACATGGCCCCGTTTAGCAATGAACGTTTGTTTGAAGAAAAGGCTACCAAGGTGCGTAATTATAGTTCTTTTAACACATCTAGTACTTTCTATATTTTTTTTTCAGAGTATTGTATTGACAGATAGATAATATCAGGCTTAGCTTCATTGAAAATTTTCCATGGCCCCTTGGCTTTTTAGGATTACAAAATCTGTTGGATTTCAATTGGTATTCAAATGTAAATCCTTCAAAGATCCCGCACCCCCCCAAAAAAAGGGACACCCTGTTCTTAGAATTCATTTCTTAGTGGTTGGTGTCGTAATTCTATGAGCGATAATTATTCTGCAGTCAGCATTCTCTTAATACAAGTGAGATAACTGATAAGCAAATTTCTTCTCTTTTTCCAGTTGATCTTTTGTCTGTCCATATGTTTCCTCATTTCTTATCTTATACTTATTGGTTGTTAATGTTCTCTCTGCTCAGGCCCTCTTTTGGCAGCAACAAAACTATTGTGGTGTAGATTTGAGACCCTTACATGGGGCTGCTATGCAAGAAAGTTTCTCTCTGGTAATACTTGCTTAGTGTGAAAATTTTTATTGAATATTAAATTATTAGTAATTATATCCTACGAGAGCAGGCTGGGTTTGAACAGCAATCTAAATGGTTGTTTCAGGATTAGCCTCGTCCAAAACATGGTCATGTGGAACCTCTTTTCCACTATATTATATGTATATCTCAATTTAAAATTTGCAACCCAATTTATTTTTATTGGATGCTTACATGCTTCTGGAGATTAAGACCTTTTTTGTATTTTCGATGAGAACGATATAGTTATATAGACATGTTAGACTGGTCATTGTGCCTGTTAGTCAAACTGTTCTTGATGTTTGTTTGTTTAAAGGAACATAGGTTTTAGTACAGATAAAGCAAATACACTTCTAGATTGGTCTATAAGGCTATAAGCAGGGATCGACTTGGTGCAAGGTTTATCTACAGAATTTGTAAGAGTCGTTGTCTATAATGGAGCCCTTTATTTCTCTCTCTCTCTCTCTCTCTCTCTCTCTCTCTCTCTCTCTCTCTATATCTTTTTCCCGCTTATCCTGTTTGTGGTCCCATTGTATGCAGACTGTGTGCTTGTGTTGCACACTGTAGTTCCTAAGAGTTGAGTCTTGTTTTTTTAACTTTTTGATGTTTATATGCTTCTGGAGGTAGCATTTTAATAACTTCAAATGAATACGTCATAGACATAGAGAAATCCACTGTCATGACTCAAGTCAGATAGGCAATTGCTTCTTCTTGTTATATCAATATTGGAGTTTCACAATTTAGAGATCTGTTGCCTTTAATTTTTCACCCATTCTCTTTTAGTTCCATAGTTAAAATTAATTTAATGAAAACATATGGAGATGCTCTGGTGCTTATCTGTGAGGTTGAATTGATCCTCTGGCATTCTGTGTGTTGTGCTGATCATGATATAGGTTACATGAAAATTGGCTTAAGAAAGAAGAGAAGAAATGGACCTATTAAACTTGATGCCCTCTATCCGCAACGGATATCTTCCCTGGACAAGTCATGAGTTCTTCTTAATCAGTCATACTCGTACGTCCAACTTGCATACCATCCTGTAAAGGACTGATAGGGCAATTAGGGCAAGTGTTGATAGTGTGGATATATTTCACTACTGAGTAATAGAGGTTTGCATTTTTATCCAATATTAAGAATTACAGGGCATTATCTTGTACTACTAATTAGAGGATTGAGGAACTGATATTATTGTATTTCCAGAGTTAATTTTTAAGTCTTCTACCTCAATATATCCGTGGGCAAAACTGAAATTGGGAGAGATATCTAATGCCTGTATTAATTGCCTTCAGCCCTTTAAATGTTGAGTGTCATTCTGATAATATACCTTTGTGGCTTTTGCCTCAGTAAAACTGATTATCACGGTACTAAAATTTGTGATATGTGCTCCACCTTTATTCCCTCATACAGCCTACGGTAGATATCATTGATCCAAGGGCGCTGATAGCTTCTTCAATGTTCCATGAGATTGACTTCACCAAAATAAAAGTAAGGATAATTTTTTTTTTGGAGATGTCTATGTTATGTTGAGATTATTTCTGTGTTTTAATATCACAAGGTACATAGTTCAAATCCTCTCTTGCAGAAAACAAGTTTGATTTATTTTGATTTGATCTCAGTCGTAACTGCAATCTGCAAACATTTTAGTAAACGTTTCCATTCGAGGTATCATTTTACATATTTACCAGCTAATAACAGTTTGCGAGTTCATCATGTAGGAAGAAGACCTGTATGAAATAAACATTCCTTTAAAATTCAAATCCACTGACTGCGCTAAAGTACACGGATTGGCCTGCTGGTTTGGTGTACTGTTCGATGGAAGGTAACACTGCTACTTTTTAAGTCTGCTTTTTTATATTTATCGGGAAATTTTCACTGTTCTCATCCATTAGTTTGTGTTCTTCAATTATTCCAAATTCGTAGTACTGTGAATCAGTGGCTTACCACTGCCCCCGGATCCCCACCAACACGCTGGCCCCAGGTATGCTGTGTTCTCTCGCAGCCAATCTATGTCACGCAAGGACAAGTAATTAGAGGAGAGCTGCATTTGATTGCCCACAATGAACAGAGTTATACAATGAATTTGACATTGGCAGGTGTCGTAACTCTCTTCCTCTCCTTTTGTTATTCACTAACTGCTATCTCGAATTCTGCTGCTAATCGGAATCGGTTCTGTTTGCATTAGCTATGTCGAATCACCCCGGTAATGAAGAAGCGGTAGTTCTCCAAACATCATCCGGTCAACTTGATTTGAAAGAAGCTGTCAAGACGATCAATGAACAGTGAACACACACAGGTATTTAAGTTGTTATCATCTTCTTCCTCTCCCTTGATCACTGATCTGAAGTTCAAAGACTTCGAAAGAATAAAGTAATCCAATTTTTCTTTGTGTTTTTGTTGCCTGTGACAGTTAATTTCTTTGACAGGAGGACTTACGTGTTCAGTCTGAGGATTTTCATGCATATGAGATTCATTTTACGGCCCTTAATTGATGTTCAGATTGATTCACAGATGCAGAATCCTTAAATTTTTTTCATACTTACCTGGACTTTTGTTTGTAACATGAAATTGCCGCAATTAAGGGGATTGTGTGTTCTTTTCTATTTGCACATCCCTCTTCCCTGTAAATTCATGAACGTGTTGTGTGGTTGTGCTTGCAGACCCTACTCGGGATTATCATAACTGGATTTTCATAGAATGAGTCAACCTTCAAGCACAATATTTTCCGCTCTAATTGATTACACAAGCTCCAAACGAAACCAGGCAATAAAATGCACATGAACTAAAAAGCACTAATCATATGAAACTGATATGTTCTTCTTACCCTTAAAATTGATGAAGAATGATGACCTTGTGAATGAATTCAAGAGTTGATTCAAGTGATAAATAATTCGATATTCCTTAAATAAGGTATTGAATTTGTGATCTTACAAATATAACCATTTTCTCTTACAAATATAACCATTTTCTCGAGGGTTGGGATTAATTGGAACAAAATTTTAAAGCAATAACATTCATTTCGTTTTCAAATTTTATATTAATTGTTAATTACGTTTTTAATTTTTTTAGTCAATTTTATTTTCAATATTTTAAATTTTTCTCAATTTTATTATTTGCTCTTATTTTAACTACATATTAACGTCAAAACTTACGTAACTAATGAAATGTAATGTAAAATTGATAAAACAAAACTCAAATCCTAACTTAGATTAAAATATATGATGCAGTCGTTAATTTATTGATTGAAGTTAATCAAAGGATAAAATTGAACAAAATATAAAAAAATTGGAGAAAAAATTGACCGCAAAAAAAAATTGAAGACAAAATTAATAATTGGTGTAAAATTTGGAGGCAAAATTGATATTTTTGGAGTGACCAACAAGTGTTTGGTGTAATGGTTAGGCGAGCTACACTTTAGGGAGAGGACCCAGGTTCGATTCCTAGAGTCGATATTGTTGGAACTTGAAAGAGCTCTGACCGTTTTCTGTGAGGCTCGAATGAGATTATTTTTCGTCTAGACCATTACACAGATAGACGGAAAAAGCCTTATGATTTAACCCAGAAAAAAACATTGGAGTGCAAAAACAATGTGCTGCATATGTCTTTCTCTTCATCACATTTTGAATTAAAAAAATAAAAGTAATAAAACAATGGGACTTTTTATACCCATTCCCAAAAGAAAATTAGGTGGAAAAATATATATTACAAATGAGTATTCTAATAAAAATATGGGCAAAACTTATATCAAATTTCCTACATCCTTGCTATCAAGTTCTCCAATCAACATTTGACACGTGGCAAAAATTTTATATATGACCAATCATGATAGAGAGAGAATATTAAACACCACTTTTTCTATGACCAATCATTAAAGAGAGAGAATGTAATCAAAACTTGTGATTGGTGGAACTTGATAGCAAGGATGTAGGGAACTTGATATAAATTTTATCTTAAAAATATTTCAAGCTTTCAAGAATCTGTTAACGTGCTAGACCTTGAGCGTGGGCAAGCATAAACCCACTAATTCAACCTACTTGGATCCGATCATCCAGATATTTTTTGGGCCTGAGATCACCCAGACTTGCCCTTTCCTTTTTTCTGGTGATAATCTTCGTTTTTTTATGGGAAAGGAACATTTTTTTTTGATGTATTAAAAACGGTGAAGGAGTACAAACCAAACGTCTTAGAGTCATACCCCTGGGTATATGGACCCCTCGAATCATGACTTGAAGACGCTAAAAACTCAAACGCATCAACATCAAACGAAGGAGAAGATAACGAACCATCAAAGGCATTAACATAAAAGGATACAGAAGACTTAATAATATTGATGACAGACAGTGGATCAGGTTTCGCGTTCCTCCAGACCGCCCCATTCCTGCAACGCCAAATCGCATCCAGACCCACTAGAATAGTGAGCCAGGCTTCTGAGAACTGATCTTTGTTGCGCTTCCAACGTAAGATCCAACCTGTTAGCCAAGTACGGAAATTACCTCGAATGGGATGATACCTGAGAGTGATTGGCAACCCGAACCACACCGCCCTAGCAAAGCTACAGAGAAGGAAAGTATGTGATATAGAGTCGTCAGAGGCACCGGCGTACGCAACACAAGATTTTAATATTATTTTAAATTTGAAAAGTATAAAATATGCTACAAAATCGTTAAAAACTTTAAATATAAAGCAATTTTGCATTTTAAAATATAAAAGATAAAAATTAAATTAGTTTTTGAATTTTCGGTTATAGTTCTAATCTAAGAGTTAGACTATAATACAAAGTTTGATTTTTGACATGGGATGCAATGTGTCACGAGCCAATAAAATAATGACACATGAAAAAGTTAGTTGTATGTAATTAGTGGTGTGACTTCATACGATTGGTTAAAAAATTATTATTATTTTTCTTTTTTTTTTATTATTAAAT
>QANZ01054081.1:6634-53707 GCA_003254925.1 Chamaecrista fasciculata | reverse complement strand
TCACATAATTATGAAGTTACCTAATTATTGCAATATTAATAAAGTAAAAATACTAATTCATGATTAACTAATTATGAAATTACCATTACCATATTATTATATACTAATGTCACATAATAGTTCATAGAACAATACACTAGAAAAAATTCATAAAACAATGCACTAAAAATAATCATAGAACCTCACCCGTGCATCGCACGGGTCCAAACCTAGTTTCTAACTAAAATGGTGACATATTCATTAGTTGATGATATGACATCTTTAATTAATGAGATGATAATTTAATTAGAGATAATTGTGGGTAGAGTATGAATTAAGTATTATGATCCCAAAATATGAGTGGGGATAAAAATCAATCCTCATATTCAGGCCGAAAAAATAATCAAATTCTTATATCTAGAGTTAGATTGAGATAAAATTTAAAATAAATTATTTTTTACCATTATAAAACTACATTTTCATCAAACTTTCACATCTATAACCCACTAAAAAGAATCTAAATCATAAATATAAATATACTATTAAATTATTTCAATATATATAAAGTATTTATTTATAATTTCATTTTTTTTCAACATATAAGGTTTAAAAATACTATAATTTATATAAAAAAACATTTACTATTATATATAGAGTACTTTGATCCCTTATTGATCTAAATTCATTGACTCTAAATCTAGACGCAAAGCCAAACTTATAAGATAAAATCCCAGATTACGTGCTCACATAAGAACATATTTTTTATATATATGTTAACAAAATAAACCTAAGAAAAAATTAGAAATTTAACGTAAATTCTTTGAAATATAGAAAATTGCTTATACTAACTAATATTGTTAGTAAACAATTGCTTGTTTGATCATTAATATATCATGTTATCGATTAATAGTTGATGAATTCTATTTTGAATTATAATTTAAGATTAAAGTATAAATTAAAACATATTGAAGAATATTTATATTTTAACATTTGAAAGAGACAAGAGAACATATTTCATGTGCTAATATGAGTTTCTTTTTTTTTTTACTTAGTTGGAGTTTTCGAGAAAATGAAGTTAAATCAGGTATGAACAGTGAATCTCTTATTTTATGAAGTTAATTATATATCTCATTTCAAGTATGAATGTAATAAAATCGAAGGTACACATTATTTTTTACGAGTTTTTTCTTAGTCTTGTTGGAGACATTGACAAACGAGGTCAAACAAACTTTTAGAATACTATTTGATATCTTATTTGTTGATGGTCTCAACTGAACAGAAAAAAAATTCATCAAAAGTAACCCATATACCAGATTTTGTTCTATTCAAATTTAAAATGAAAGAAATATGATCAACTTCATGACATAAAATACTTACTTTCAAGTCTAATTTTCTAACCAAATCAAGATCTCCTTTACCATTAGAATAAGGTTTTAGTAATTGTTTTTCTTCTTCCTTAGAAAAAAGGCCAATTGGACATATATAAAAGTAAAATCATTTCCATCATCAAGCGGGGATAGCTCAGTTGGGAGAGCGTCAGACTGAAGATCTGAAGGTCGCGTGTTCGATCCACGCTCACCGCATTTTATATTTTTTCAATTTCCAATCCGCTTTTCAGTTTTCAACATCCATCAAAATCCATCCTCTCGATTTCTCTATTCAATTTACTTCCAAACTTTTTCCCCAATTTCCCTAAAGATTCATCAATTCAATGGCTTCTTCAAGAGGAGCGAACATGGTGTTATCCAGAGCCAACAGAATAAGAACGAAGCTACAATCGGCGTTCGAAGCCACAGTATTGGAGGTAGACGACGTGTCGTATCAGCACGCAGGTCACGCCGCCATGAAAGGATCCTCCGCCGAGGAGACTCATTTCAACCTCAAGATCGTTTCGCCCAAATTCGACGGTCAAAGCCTCGTCAAACGACACCGTATGGTCTACGATCTTCTCGCCGATGAGCTTCAATCTGGCTTGCACGCTGTCTCTATTGTCGCCAAGACGCCGCAGGAAACCGCCGCTAAATGATGTAAGTGAGTGTTCGACTTAGAAGTTAGAATCTCTCGATTTTGATTTTCAATGACTTACGAATAAACGTGCTGTTTTTTTTTTTTTTTCATATTCTTGCTGTAATAGAAGCTCGAGACTTCAGTCTTTGATATTTAGTAGTGTTGAACTGTTGATTGAGATCAGTGCATGTATGCTATTGATGACTGGAAAGTATATATCAAAATAGAAGAAACGTTTACTTTCACAAAGTCTTTTGAACAGTATCTTCTCTTTTTCCAATTTGAATGATATTCACTTCAGCAAGCGTTGCTGTTGTTCCTTGTGCTGTTTTTTTTTTTTTTTTTTTTTTTTNTTTTTTTTTTTTTTTTTTTTTTTTCATATTCTTGCTGTAATAGAAGCTTGAGACTTCAGTCTTTGATATTTAGTAGTGTTGACCTGTTGATTGAGATCAGTGCATGTGTGGTTTTGATTTAATCTATCTTTGTAATGACTGGAAAGTATATATCAAAATAGAAGAAACGTTTACTTTCACGAAATCTTTTGAACGGCATCTTCTCTTTTTTCAATTTGAATGATATATTCACTTCGGCAAGCATTGCTGTTGTTCCCTGTATCTGTTTTTTTTTTTTTAATTGAAGTGAATTGATGTGTCTGCGTTCAAAATGAGTAATCAAAACTTGGTTTCTTACTATATCGAATTGCGTGCGTGCCAATGTCTTCAGATATTCAACTCTTGAACTTAATTCAGTTGTCCTGGTTGTCTATTATGCGCCAAAACCCTATTTTGTGTACACTTTTAAGTCTTTCATGAAAGAATTGAGGGAAAGAGGAAAATCTTCTCAATGAGAGGGAAGTCATACATTTTCGCAGTTAACACTCCAATTTGTGTTCATGGATCTGTTAGAGTATTTAGATTGGGGATTAAGAAGGAGAAGAGGATCTCTTCTACTTGTCTGATAAGTTGAGAATTGGAAGAAAAGATAATAGAAAATTTAATACTCCATCATTCTCCTCTAAGATATCCCAAATTTGAGTATTTTAGAGGAAGTATCAACACCCAAACAAGGAGAGGATATATAGAAGGTTAATCTCCCCTTACCCTTCCTTTCCTTCTCCCCTAATCTCTTCCCTTCTTAATTGTCAAACATACCCTTAATCTATTTCCAGCTCTCAGTTTTATATTTGGTTATGTTTGATCTGTTAGGCAAGCAGCACTACACTAGATACAATGAAAAGGAATTGTTATTGCTCCTTTTTTTTTTCTCTTTAATGTTGCAAACCATTTATTTAATAGCATGCTACAGCTAGTTGAATTGAGGACTTATATATAGTTTCAGGTTTCTTTCTTTCTTCCCAGTTTTAATATTCAATAATTCAGATTTGTTTAGGCATTTGAAATATATTGTTACCTTTATGTTGGATTTGTCTATCTTTTATATGCAGCTTGTTCTTTTTACAGTAACGTTCTTTCTTATCTTTCTTCTTCTGGTCCACCATCTGTTGTTTGAATGGCAATCCATTGAATTTTTGGTTGAGTTTATGTAATTCATTGATATTATGTCCGCCTAATTGGCTACTTGGCATTTGCTTCCCAAGTTGTTTATTTTCCTTTTCCTTTTTTCGGTTGGTGAGAGACTAGATTATTGCTCCGATGATGATGAAATTTCGAAGTATATCGTTCCAATTTCTGAAATTGGCTTTTCTTATTTTTTGTGGAACCATAACTTCAGAGGAGATTTGTCAGTCTACATAACTGCTCAAAGCTAAACTACTCTTATTTTTTAAACTACTGTTAGCTGTGAGTTAAATGCTGCATCTTATTAATGATATGAATGTGGTCTTTTGTTGTTAAAATATCTTGTTTAAACTAGTTTCTGGTGCTGCCATTTTTTATTATCTCTTTGAATCTTGTGGTCTAGCCGATTTGTTTTGGGGTGCCACCATGAGGGCATCCATACCATATGCTTGCAAAGTATTGACTCAGACATTTTGCAAACTCTGAGTTTCTGTAATCTTCATTAGAGAGTTATTAGTTCTATAGTGCTAGTTATTATCAGGCTGGTTAAAGTTCTATTGTACCTTATTTTACAAACGTTAAAGTACGTTTGTCTCCAGTATTTTAAGTCATTAAAATATATTTTCTAAAATTACATGAATATGATTTTCAGTAATGAAAAAACAATTTCTGTATCAAACTCACCTTAGTTATTTTATTCAATTAATGCTTATTGAGCCTTTTTAAATAAAATTAAATTCATTCCCCATTGATTTGAACTTTAATACTTTATGGAATGCTGTATGAAATATCAAACCCTAAAGCAGATAGCAACACCAGAGCAAGGCTTGAAAACTGATCTGTCCTTTTTGTTTTTTTTTCCCTCTCTCTTCTGTTTAGTATGGGGAATTTGAAAACTTAATGATCAAAATCTATCCACAGCATCTGAAGCAATACAAGGGGGATAACTTCAGATATGCACTTACATGAAGATGAAATATGATAGACTATGGTCCATGTCTATGAAGTACAGATATTCACATGAATACATAGACATGTAAAATTCTTGAAATTACATAATATGACATATTATATATAAATGTATTGTAATTCAATAATAGACAAATAATGGGGAGACAATTAAACATTTATAAATGTTGATGGAAACTTCAATAATCACAATATCTAATTATCTATTCATGACATGTTATAGGTGTCAAAATTTTTTTTTTTCATTCTTCAATGTGTTACAATTTCTTACATATTTCATTAATCAAAAAGCAAGATAGGAAAACAACGGCGACTTGAGATTTTGAGAACCTTGGATGATGTGAGAGAGAGGGAGAAAAGTATACAAGCTAGGATAGGAAGATAACTAGCTGGAGCAACAATTAAGGAATGAGTGAGCTGATAATTTGGTTTCTAAAAGATCATTAGATTGACAACTCGGTCTTTGAAAAATTAAAATATACAGTTTAGGCTTTGAAAAAACAAAGTAGTATACTTATGAGTCCTTTTATGGTTTAATAGTATATCATTTTTAATTTTTTAGGGACTAAAGAGTAATACTGTTTTAGTCTTTCAAGCGCCGGATGTGTATTTCAATCTTGGCCAAAGTCCTATTTTGGTCCATCATGTTTGCTCAAAGTTCTGTTTTGGTCCCTCAAGTTTTTTTCGTTCCGTTTTGGTCCCTCAAGTTTTTTTTCGTTCCGTTTTGGTCCCTCAAGTTTTCAAAAAGTTCTACCATTAGTCCCAGACTCTTTTCCATCCATTTTTTCCATTAAAAGAAACTATTTTTCATCTCTTAACATTTTTTCTCTTTTGCATTAAGGTCCTTCCTTTTTGTAAAAGAGAAAAATTGTTGGAAGATGAAAATTAGTTTTTTTTTCTTTTTTTAACCAAAAAAAAAGTGGATGGAAAAGAGTCAGTGTTGAAAGACCAAAATAAAACTTTGAACAAACATGAAGGATCAAAATAGAACAAAAAACACTTGAGGGACCAAAACCAAACCTTGAATAAATATGAGAGACCAAAATAGAACTTTGGCCTTCAATCTTTTAGAGACCGCCCAGTTCATTTGCGCTCTCAATTATCTTATTGTTAGTTTACCCCTTAAGGAACAGTGAAAGTATGGGAGAAAAAGAGAGGGTGCTGGTTAAGCAAGGGACGTTGCTTGATATAACTAAACACAAATAGCCAAAAGGTTTAAGGACTATTCATTTCATTCACGATAATTGGTGTGTAAAACATACCTACTTTAGTACTTTGCCTCATTTCATTGTGACCAAAAAAAAAAAGTACTTTGCCTCATTTGGCTAAACTGGATGAACAGATTTTGTTTCCTAAAACTTATATAATATAATTAATTTTCTATTTTCTAAATTATGGTTGAATATTCAAAATAACATTTGTTAATTATCTATATCTTTACCTAGAGTTAAAAATATTTATTTATTTAATGATTAGAGTTTAATTACCAGGATATAATTATAATATCTTAATAAAAAATTGACGTAAATTATAAGAAATAGTTAATTAATTTAACCAAAAAAATTGTATTAACATTGTTTACTTGCCACTGTTTTCTTTTTCTTAAAAGTTACACTTAAATCCATTTGGTGTGGTGTCATAAAAATCGCTTATTTAATTTTTTACCACTAAAACTAACTCATACACAGTATGAAATTCTTCCAAAATTATAAACTGAAAATTTATTTAAAAAATTATAATTTTATTCTGTGCAGAAAAATTATCCTCCTCGCAAATAATGAATTAAAGAAAAGGTAAGAATAACTTTTGAATGAAAATCATGGAAATTACTGTATTTAGTAATGATTTTTGTCCCTCATTAGTTAAATTTTTAGTTAAGAATTCTTTGTGCAAGTAATAGAGTAAACTCGAAAATTTCATACCTTCACATTTTTTTTTGGATACGTATCACCTTTTTATTATTTTTTGAGCGAGTTCAAGGTAAAGGAATCTCTTGGTAGAAGGAAAACAATACATCATTTCTTTTTGGTCCAATATTCAGATTTCTCATATATTTTTGTTTTTCAGTTTATTTTGATTTTTTATCTTTCAAAATGTTCAAATTGAGTTTTAAAAGTGTACAGTTTGTTTTATGATAAAATAAGTGAAGTTAATAATATATATATATATATATATATATATATTGTTTTAAGTACGAGTGAAATGAGTTCAGAACTACAAGTTAGTTTTAACAAATCATTTTTCTATCAAGTTAAGATCGTAAACAAATAAGGTTGAGTAAATTTGTCCTCATTTATCGACAGTCTCAACCGGGCAGGAAAAAGACTCGTCAAAAGTAATTTATAACTCTGAACTCGTCACGTTCAATTCAGTATAAGAGATATATGACTAATTTCGCATGTTTGACCGTGAAACGAATTATTTACTCTTTAGACTCAATTTGACTTTATATATTAATGATTCTGGTTGGATAAAGTAGTACTTGTCAAAAGTATTGTGTCATCGCATTCGAACTTGAATAGAGAGAAATATGGTCAATGTTCAATAATTTGGAACCAAAGTGAATAACTATAAAAATATAAGATCAACTGAAACATTCTTAAATATAAATTACCAAAATAAACTTTGAGACAGAGATTTAGGATCAATTTGAGCATTCAACATTTCTTATTTCTTCTTTTTCCTTCTGTTTTCTTTTAGCTGTAGCAAAATTCGACTGTGACTGCGGTTTTTCTAAATTCTCATTAGGCCTTCCTAAAAGTAACGACATAAACCAAATCGAATCGATTAATCACCACTGTTTCACTTTCAACACTTCCCTGAAAACCTCACAGTGCCCTAATCCCTCAACCTCACATAAATCTCCGATAACCCTTTCATCGCCGTCGCCCACCAGGTATCGTCTTCTCTTCTTCCCATCTGATTCACGTTTTCATGCTTTTTTTTTTTCACGCGAGATTCATTTCGCTGAGAAATCTTCTGGGCATTTCTCTTCCCAATTCGGGAATTCTATGCCTTTTGGGATCGGTTTTCTTTAATGGGTAATCGCTCTTTTTTAGTGAATATAAGTTATCTTCTGAAACCCGGCCTCCTTGCTCCCTCTATTGGACTTTTTTAGATCCATAAGTGAGTATGGTGTGAACTGTGAAGAGATTACCAAATCTGAACATGATCTGTTTTTTTGCTTCTTAATTGATTGTCACTTGTACTCTTAGCTTTAGTTCTATTGGATAGTGCTTCTGAATAATACTGGGTTCTTGTTTTTATTCTTAATTTAAATCAGTAACTCTATAAAGTTTAAACTTTTAGGGGACCCCATTGCATAATTTGTAGAAGTCTGCTTACTTGGATGCCAGAGGATCACTGCATAATTTCTCATGTCTTTGACTTGAAAGATTCTCATGATCTCAGTAAACTTGATTCCAAGGATAATTTAGTTCTTTCTCTCCAGTGTATCAATATAAAGAAAGATATTTAAAATCTTACAGGTTCTATGTTGGTTTGGCATTATATATTGTTGTGTATTGATGCTGTGTATTAGTGAGGCATTTAGAATGGAGGATGAGTTGGTGTTAGTAGATTTTCATTAGTAACTTCATTTGTTATTTTATTGCTTCTGATAGCGGAAAGTTTGTTTCTTATTTTAATATTTATTCATGCAGTTGGTTTGCAGATATTGATCTGTTTTATTGACAAAGAGAAAACAAAATGGAGGATTGGGGTAATATTTCTGCTTCATATTCTTTTTTTTTCTATTCATGTCCCTAAATTTTGCATTCATTGTTATTGTAGTTGCTGGAATCTTTTTCAAAGTATAATTTGGACTTTGATGATATTCTCATTTTATTGGAGGGTCACCACTGCTGGTCTTTGAATTTTAATTTTTGAGTTGAATACTTTTCATGCACTGTTTCATCTTTCCCTTTCTTTTCTGTTCTATCATTGCTTATTTCAGTATTTTTAGTACATAAACTAAACCAAAATAATCACAGCTGATTATTTATCTAGCAAAGGGAGGAAGTGTGAAAGCCTAGCAAATTGCTCAAGTTTTGATGTACCTTAATATTCTCCCTCTAGACAAATCATTCATGAGTTGATTTGTCATAAACAAAAAAAGCTTTCCTAATAATCACTTGTAACATAAAAATTGTGGAGTCAATAAAGTGTATTGGGACGTTTATAAGTGTTTCATCTAGCTTGAAATTAGGACCTAAACAGTAAGTCATCTTACAACTACATAATTTGATCTGAGTTCTATAATCAACTTTATGGTTTATTGATAAGAAATGTCCTAATTGTCTGATGCTATGGTTTACTCACTTTTCTTAAAATCTTTGCAAAGATGAAATAACCATATTATATACTGTTGGGTTTTCATTCTAAGTCCCAATTAAAATACATGCAAGTGAGCCCCAAGTCTTGAAAAAGTTGAAGGTTGGTGAAATAAATTTGAAGATGCATGCACCACTTTTTCTTCAATTTGGTTTAAATTGGCAAGTGGTTGGAGTCAATTAATGGGTTCAAATTGATTGGATATTAGGGTGGTGGAGATGCCATGGGTTGCCTATAAATAGAGACATTTTTCATTTCCATAGTGTGGTGTGTGGTGAAGAGAAACATCACCAAGTGAGAGAGATGTAGTTTTGAGAGAGGATGGTAAAGTCCCAAAAATGGAGAGGAGGCTTCCATATCCTAGTTGGGGAGGGTTTATAATTTTTCCGTAAAAAATTATAGTTGTGAGAGAGGGTTTACAATTTTCTCCGGTCAAAAATTGTATTGAGGAAGTTTTGTAATTCTACCTGTGCAAAAGTTACAATTATAGTGAAGTTGTCCCAAAGGGACCGTGGAGTAGGTCTTGTTGTACCGAACCACGTTAAATTCTTGTGTGTGGTTTTCTTTATTCCTCTTCCTTTATTTAATAGTTGAGGTGAGTGTCAAGGTCCAACATATACAACTTCAAACAGCTTGGCATATTGGGTATTAAATTTGGTAACGGCATAGTTCATTTTGGTGTTTTTATCTTGATTTTGAAATAAGTACTGAACACTCAATTTGCATTTTTCTTGGTAGAGTGCTACCTAGTAACTTAATATGGGATGGAAAGAGTATAGGTGGCCATATTTCCAGCATACAACGATTTGATTGTAGTGTATTTTGTTTCTTCTTTGGGTCTTACATTGTTGCTAATCTGACAAAGTGACAAAGGCTTGTGTGTTCATTTCAGAGGAAGAAGAGAAAATTCCACCTCTTCTTGCAAAAGAGCAACCTAAAAGTAAATGGGATGATGAAGATGTGGATGAAAATGATGTGAAGGAATCATGGGAAGATGAAGACGAACCAGCTCCGGTATTATACTTCCTCAAGTCTGTCTGTTCAAAACTCCAAATATGTTTTCCTCCCTTATATTTCATTCTAGATTTTAGTATAATAAAGAGGGGTTTATGAAATGATTAATTGATGTAAGTTGAGTAATTATTACTATTGTGAACTTTGTGTGCCATGGTTGTTATGATTAAAAGAGTTTTTTTTTTAATTATTTTTATTTATTAATCTTTTTCCTTATTTACTAATTGGCAGTTTTTTGTGTTTCTTTGCCTGATTGTGTCAGGCACCTGCAGCTGCAGCTGTAAAATCAATTGAGAAGGCTCCTAAAAAATCGTCTGAAAAGGCTGGTGAAAAAAAGGGGAAAAAAGTAGAACCAGAAAAGGAAGAACCATTGGATCCTGTGGCTGAAAAGCTTCGCCAACAAAGGTATATTGTAGTCCATCATATTTGATTTTCCTAGTATTCCCTTTTGGTGCTTCAGTACAATTCTCTCTTTGATGTAGCTAGATTTAAGATCTTATGAGACTTGGACTCAAACTAGTAGTACAATTGTCTCTATGGTTTTACTTAGACTGGATATTGTACTTAAGTGAGAGGGAATGGATAATAAGGAAAATTTTCTGTTCATTTATGTAAGTTTCTGTGTAGTACTTTACTAGTGAGAGAAGCTTACAAAGTCATTAACTTAATTACATTTAAAATTATAAACAGCATCAACAGATTTGAGTGAAGTATTCAGTCAGGTTTAGGGTTTGAAAATTCCAAAATTGTACAATTCATAAAGTGTCACAAAGTAAGTAATATGAATCAATGGATGAAATTGAAGCAGTCTGGAATTAGCTATGAATCATTTGAGTCTGTGAGGTTCAAACCATTATAGCAGAATCACATGATTCTAAAATTCAGAAACATATGAAAACAAGATTGTGTGGTATTCTTGTATTGTTTAGTGTTGTGTACTTGTTTATGCCTTTTATAAAGAAAGCGAAGAAGGATATCAATTGGGGTCGTTTCAAGAACTAGTTACTCTAAAGTTTACGACTTAGAAGCCTGTCCGTGACTTATGATTAAGTATTTTTCTTAATTCTTGGTAAATTTACCATCTTGAGTATTTTACACAAATTATAACTACAATTGTATGTCATATGTTATATTTCATCCTGTTTTTCATTATTTATAAATCTTACAATTCAGATTTACTAGTCTCCAAAGTGGTATCGTCTGAGAAATGACATTGATATGTCTTCTATGTCTCAATTAAATTCGACATTTTGAATATTCAATATCCACATTGATAAAATTCAACTAAATATTATTGTTCTTCATGGCCTCTCTGACTACTTCAGTTAAAAGAATACAATTTTTTAACTTACGCATATGTAGCATTTTGGTAGTGTTATGCATGTGTCCTTATTTAGTTGATTCTCTCTATCATAGGTTGATTGAGGAAGCAGATTACAAGTCCACCAAAGAATTGTTTGGTGGGAGAGGTGACGAAAAAACTCTTGATAATTTTATTCCCAAATCCGAAAGCGATTTCGTCGAGTACGCAGAACTCATTTCACACAAGCTCCGGCCTTTTGAGGTGAGTAGCCCAATTTAGGCATAATTGCCTCTCCCTCCACTCAAATTCTTTGTTTTGATGGAAGGGTATTCTAATTTCCTTATTGATGGAGTGCAGAAAAGTTATCATTACATTGCTTTACTGAAGGCAATAATGAGACTATCAATGACATCTCTGAAAGGAGCAGATGCAAAAGATATTGCGTCTTCAATCACAGCAATTGCAAATGAGAAAATAAAAGCGGAGAAAGAAGCCAATGCTGGTAAAAAGAAGACAGGTATTGCTGTTTTTATTGTGGGAAGAATCCGTTTTAAGTACTTGATCCTACTTTTCAATTACAAAATTAATACATGAACTTTAAGCTTACTGCAATAGGCAACGTGATCCTGACATGGCTTTTTATATTTACAAGTTAATCCTAACCTGATATGATATTATCAGTACATGTAAATTGTTGGAGTTGGCCTTTAACTTAACATTTTTATTTTAATCCAAAGTTTATTGTGTTACATTAAAGTTCTTGTATAATTTTAGTTTTACCTTTATTAATATCACATATTTTTGTAAATTAATGATTTGGTCCCTAAAAGATGGTAGATTTCTCAATTTAGCCCCTGAAAGATAAAATTACAAGATTTAGTCTCCAAAAGATGCAATTACAATCAATTTACTCCTTTTGTTAAAGATAATAATTAAAATTTAATGACAAATTTAATGTGGTTCTAAATTTTATAGACATTACATTCAACAATTAATATTTAAAAAATTATATTAACTATTAAATTTGGACAAATATCATAACAAAATGACAAAATTGATATTAACGGCCTCTTTTAGGGACTAAATCCTATGATTTTATCTATCATTGACTAAAAAGGGGCAGCCTAGTGCACGAGGCTTCCACTAGGTGGGGTCTGGAGAGGGTCAAGATGTACACAGCCTTACCCCTGCTTTGCAGAGAGGCTGTTTCCATGATTTGAACCCGTGACCTCTTGGCCACCAAGCAACAACCTTATCTATCATTGACTAAATTGAAAAATTTATCATTTTTCATGGACCAAATCATTAATTTACTCTATTTTTTTGTGTGTTAAAATTCTTTATTCCATGTGCAGGTGCCAAGAAAAAGCAGCTCCTTGTTGATAAACCTGATGATGATTTAGTCGTTACACAGTATGATGCATTGGATGATTATGATTTCATGTGAAATCTCTCTCTTGATTTCAGTTTCTGTGCAGATTCAGTCATGGGAATTAATGGGATCTTACTACTTTCCAAATCCAAACATGCAAGTTTTGAAACAAGACCCTTCGGCATACCCTCTTCTCAAAATTTTGAGTGTTGTTGTGTCTGTATTTTTTTTGTCTGATGAGAGTGTGCATCATCATTGTCAATTTTGTCACCATCTATTTGCATATTAAGATTTTGTCACCATCTTACTTCATGTTAAGATTTCTCTAGATGATTTAAGTTAAAACTTAAAACTTTGAAGATTAACATAGTCAACATTCAACTTCCATCATTTGTTTTTGCCTTCATGGTACATTAATGAGTGCTCTTGGATTGAAAGAAACAACTTTCTATTGGAGGAATTTTTTGGGCAAGCCACAGATTCTATTATGGTAATATAGCTGTATAGTATTTATGTTACAGTTACACATTGAACCATTAAATAATTTTAAAATATTAATTTTTTTTATAAAAAACAATTGAATATTTGAGATAAATAAATTAAAAGTAATTAAACTAGACTAAAATTCTAATAATAGAGACTAAACAAAAAATCTTAATTATAAATTTGAACAGTACAAACAACTTTTAAGTTACATAAAACCAAGATTTGTCAAATTCCAGTGATCAAACAAACTCATGAGAGAATAAGTGGAGGGTGAATTTGACACATAAAAAGTTTACTTATACTAATAAGTACCATTCTTTATGTCTTCAACTCTACATAGTAAAACTAGAGCTATTTTAATCTATTAAATCTGATTTGATAAAATTTGAGTTTGACAGCAAGTGGAGTAGTTGACACAATTATCTAAATATAAACATTATCTCATGAGAATTTACAAATTAGTTGGAAGTTTCAGGGTCTTACCTTAAACTACAACACTCAAATTATACTAGTTCACGCATCTTTCCTCTTGACATTGGGTCAAGAAAAAGGAGTCAAATTCCAATTCTTGAATGGCTCAAACAAAGACATAAAATTGGTGGAAGCAATGAATGAATGAATGAAGACAAAAGCATATAGTAAATTCTGCCACGTGGCTACTGACAGGCCCATCCAACAAAAGTGTGATTAGTTGTAAAAGCTTCGACATATTAAATGCTGCAAACTGCAAAGTATAATCATTAGTTTATTCCAAAACTGTCCAAAATAGATTGGGTAATTATAACCATGTATATATTTATTGTTCAACAACCCTATGCAATGAAAAAATATTGTAAGGTAAAAGTTTTTTTTTTATGATATCTGTAATATTTCTTTTAATTTGTTTATTATTAGTTTTTTTAATAAAATTTTATATTTTGATCGATTTTATATTTTATTTATATATTAATAACAAATTTTTATTTCATATAACTAATAATATATAAAATAAAATTCATAAAAAAAATAAATTTCAATTTTAATTTAAATTAAAGATTAAAATAATTTTTTATTAATTTATTGTAAAAAAACTCGATAAATGATAATAAAACAATTAAAATACAAAACCTTAAAAATGAAATCGGAAAAAATTTTAAAAATAAAATAAAAAATTAATATAATAATTAAAATTTTCAAAAAGACTAAATTTTTATATTTTTGTTCAATTCTTAATTTAGTCCCATATCTTTTTTTGGTTGCATTTTTGGTCCCATGTCTTTTTCTATTGCTAATTTTATCTTATATCTTTGGGTCAATTGCAGAATTGGTCATATATATCTTTGGGTCGTATTTAGAAATATAGTCTCATATTTTCACAAAATGATCAACTAACAGTTGATCCTTTTACAAAGATATGAGACTAATTTTGCAACCTGACCAAGAAATATGAGACAAAAATGATATGGGACCAAATTGAGACCTTTTGCAAATATATGAAACCAAAAGTGTAATAAAAAAAAATACAAAACCAAATAAAAAACGAAATAAAAGATATTTCACAAAATTTACACTTTGATCTTAAAAAGAGTTACTTTTACCAACCTTAAATATCCTTCTTAAAGAAATATCTCGAGAGACATATGAAATGACCAAAATGTCCAGGGAGTAGAGAAAAGTCAAGAGGGACTAAATAGTAATTTTGAAAAACGCCAAGTGTTTATGTATCATCCCTTTCCCACCGCCATATCCCCGTACGAATTGTGTGCAAGTGGCGGCCACAGTTATACATATATATACGTATAGAGAGAGAAACAGAGAGAGACGTAGTGATTCTAACCTTCTTAGAAACGCTGCGTTTGCTTCTGGAGAGAGAAAACAAGGTCGAATTTCGAAAACACAACGCAACGCTCGCTTTCTCTCTCGACGCTCCACGGTATCTTCCTCTCACTCTCTCTCTCTCTCTCTCTCTCTCTCTCTCTCTCTCTCTCTCTCTCTTTCTCTAATTTGTTGTTTGTATTGTGATTGTTTTTGTACGATTTAGCTCCGATTAGCGATCCTGCTGCATCTGCGATTACTCTCAGTTTCGTATGTTTTTGCTTTTGATCGATTCCTATTTCCTTTTAGTTTTTTTCTTTGATTCTGTGAATTTTCTGCGTTGAGCCGATTGATTTGTCATAGTGAGGGTTTTTCTAGTGTTTGATATCATAGTGTGATTCATGCTCAGTTTATTATGTTTTAGATAGAATTGGCTGATGCTGCTTCGGCGTATTGTTCTTTGTTCCTTATAATAAACTAGATTTCCTGAGCCGATTTTCATTTGTCCGTGGTTTAAGCGGCTCTTATGCATTATGTTTTTTTTTTCTTTTGCTTGTTGTGATGAGTTTTCTGCGTTGAGCTGATTCATTCAAGGTAATTTGTGAATTCTAAGCCGTTTAATTTTGTTTTTGGTGGTATAAGAGCTTTGTATACCTTGATTTCGGAGTGTAATCTCTTTTTCATTTTGCTTGAAAATCTTGATTGTTTTTGTTATTTTTTATTTTTATTTTTTGATTTGTTTTGCTTTCATTCCTTTATAGGTTGTTGGATTCTGATTGTCCGAGAAATGGCTGATGCTCATGAGACTGATAAGAACATTGAGGTATGGAAGATCAAGAAGTTGATCAAAGCTCTGGAGGCTGCCCGAGGAAATGGGACGAGTATGATATCTCTTATCATGCCCCCACGTGATCAGATTTCTCGTGTTACTAAGATGCTTGGTGATGAGTTTGGAACTGCTTCAAACATTAAAAGCAGGGTGAACCGGCAGTCTGTGCTTGGTGCAATCACTTCTGCTCAGCAGAGGCTTAAGCTTTATAACAAGGTTCCCCCAAATGGGCTTGTTCTGTACACTGGGACAATTGTAACAGAAGATGGAAAGGAAAAGAAGGTTACTATTGATTTTGAACCTTTCAGGCCTATCAATGCATCTCTTTATCTTTGTGACAACAAGTTTCATACAGAGGCTTTGAATGAGCTCCTAGAGTCTGATGACAAGTTTGGTTTTATTGTCATGGACGGTAATGGTACCCTTTTTGGGACCTTGAGCGGTAATACAAGAGAGGTGCTTCATAAGTTTAGTGTGGATCTCCCAAAGAAACATGGTAGAGGAGGGCAGTCAGCCCTACGATTTGCCCGTCTACGAATGGAGAAGCGTCATAACTATGTGAGGAAGACTGCAGAGCTTGCTACACAATTTTACATCAACCCTGCTACCAGTCAACCCAATGTTTCAGGTCTAATTCTGGCAGGTTCTGCTGATTTCAAAACTGAGCTTAGCCAGTCAGATATGTTTGATCCTCGACTGCAGGCAAAAATACTTAATGTTGTTGATGTATCGTATGGAGGGGAGAATGGCTTCAATCAGGCTATTGAATTATCGGCAGAGATACTGTCCAATGTGAAGTTCATCCAAGAGAAACGCTTGATTGGAAAATACTTTGAGGAGATTAGTCAAGATACTGGAAAGTATGTTTTTGGTGTTGATGATACCCTGAAAGCTTTGGAGATGGGTGCCGTTGAGACACTTATTGTCTGGGAAAATCTGGATATGAATAGGTACCTCTTGAAGCATAGCACTACGGGAGAGATTATTGTAAAACACTTTAACAAGGAACAAGAGGTCATCCAAGAAAATTTCCGGGATCCTAAGAACTCTGCTGAATATGAAGTTCAAGAAAAGCTGTCTCTTTTAGAGTGGTTTGCAAATGAGTACAGAAAGTTTGGTTGCACTCTGGAGTTTGTCACTAATAAATCACAAGAAGGTTCACAGTTTTGCAGGGGTTTTGGTGGCATAGGGGGAATCCTTCGTTATCAGCTTGATATGAGAACATTTGATGATTTGTCTGATGATGGTGAAGTGTATGATGATTCTGAATAGCAATCAATGAAATACTTCTCACCACTGGTGCAGGAGATGGAGGTGAAAATTCCTGCACCAGTACAAGAAGTGGAGGAGATGGAGGTGAAAATTCCTGCACCAGTACAAGAAGTGGTCGCAGATGCTGTGACTGCTAGGACTCCTTTGCCTTCTACAGTCTTGCATGGAAAATCTGATTTTGAATCAAGGTTTTCTTTTTTTGAATTTTTTTCTGTTCATGTTATTATATTACAATTGGTTTTAATATTTATTTATACATTTTTGTTTCTTGCTAGAAATGACTTAAATTTCTTGTTTTATAAAAACTCTAATTTGCAGATGCTTTGCCTGTTTCAAGCTCCTCTCTTTTCAAAGCTACTGTCCTCCATGGCATCCTTTGTCCACTCGCCAGTCTCCACCACTATTCTCCTTAACATTGTCAAGTATAAAAACTCCCATGCCCTTCCACTTCAAGATATGGTTTTTTTGTTAACCTTATTCTGTTTTTCCTATCTATCTTGGTCTAACCTATTTGCATCATCTTTGTCATTTTCTAGCTCCATCGCGCTCTGTCTCCACTCTGAAGGTGGAGCAACGAATTGGATCCAGAGCTGAAACACAACCTAACGTCTTTGAAGGTTTGTCCCTAATGAGCTAACTCTTGATCAATTTATTTTAACTTTATTGCTTAAGATTTTTCTTCCATTAGATTATGTATTGCCAAACTGAACCAAACATTAAACAGCTCTACCTGCAGTTAATAAAGCCTTGCATGTTAACTCCTCATCAATATGTACTGTTTGAATCACTTGTGATTCTGTTGTTCTCTCTTTTTTCTTGTTTTTGCTTCCTCATTATTTGTCTTTTATTAATAAGCCTACATTGTATTGGATGAAATTTTTTTTCTCTCTAATTTGAGAATAGGCTAACACACGAGTCTATGAGTTACTTACTTTGTATCTGCTAACTTAATTGACAAACTTACCATCCCTTGTTTTATCTTCGTTTTTTTCGTATTATAAGTATTTTAAACATTTTGTGAATATCTTCTGTATTGTAGCCTTGGTTGGACTATCTTGTCCCTGTGGTTCAGCATAATATTGATGATGGAAAAGTTCTCTCACTTAAGCAATCTGCTAGGAGGTATGGATTCCCTTTGTCCGTTTCTTCTGATATCCTCAAATCTGCTAGGAAGTATTTTAAATACAAAACCATAATATGCTTGCCATGTGTGGGTTTAATTTGTTTTTGTATCTGTGATGTGTGTTGCATTGTACATGTGTTCTGTATGTGCTCTGATGTAGAGGACAATAACACATGAGCTGCAGAAGAGGGGATTCAAGTTTCATTTTAAAATACCAGAAACTGAACCTTCTCTGGTCTTTTTTTTTTTTTCCTGTTGTCACGCTTTCATTCTGGACTGAAGTTTCATTTTAGTCCCTTTGTATGTGCCAAAGGTATTATCATATTTATTTGTACATAGATAAATATTTGGGTCGTGATCTATTTATTTTTGTAAGAGTGTAGGAAGATAAACTTGTGAAGTAGATTACTAGAGGATATAATTTTGGTTAGTTGACTGAATAGATAAAATAACATTATCATCGAAAGCCAAACATAAAAACTATTAAGGGCAAGGAGAAAATTGGATTCTGTGGGTAGTTCCCAAGATATATACGCCATTGATATAATTATATTACATGCTTATGCTTTTCCTTTGTCCTTTTTGTGCGTGTGGAGTGAATTTTGAGTTTTACTGATTACCTAATGTATCTATCTTTAAAAAGCATGTATGAATTACCTGATAGTGCTTTCTCTTCACTTGTCTTGGATTTGCAGGAGGGTTCCCGTCATTGTCTTACAAGGTTCTTCAAGGATGCTCGGTCTTATTCATGGCGCTCTTGCCTATGCTTTCGCTCTTTAAAAGTTTATGTTTTCGTATCTCTATGGCTTAAAGCTATTTCCATGACTTGGTTACGATAAGAATTGTTGTTTTGTTTCTTGGTATTGTGAACACCAAATATTCTTCTGTTGGCTGGTATCTCTCTAGAATTCAGATATTGCTTGTGGGTGATGTGTGTAATACAATAGAGGAACCACTTTTATTCTGAAATTATTATTGAACTATGTCGTGCGCGGTTGTTAATTACTTGGAATTATGTTAATTACACTTTTTACTTGTTTATTTTTAAGTGTTCTTTACCTTTTTAGTATTTTTTGTAGTGTAGTTTTACAATTGTTTCTGAAAGGTAGAGCTGCCATGCTAGGGCTTACATAATCTCTTGAAGAGAAATGTTATGCATAGGAAAATGGTCAATTCACTCTTGGTGGATTGGATCCAAGTCCATTTGCAATGGGGAACTTTAGTGTAAATGGTATAAATCTTTGGGTCTATAAATGTGAATTTCTCCTTTTATTTGAATTAATAAAAGAGGGAACACTTATCTTTTGGATTTTAACGTTCTAATAGTCGGGGTGGGTTATATATACGATAAAATCTAATCATTTTGGGAGATCAATACAAAGAAAACCACTTTCCCTCTCTCTTCTCTTGTGCATTTATCACCATAACTGGATCGCTTTGTTGTAGTCATCAGATACTTCAAATATGTCAAAAAACCTTTACAATGGAACAAATCTCATATTGAATAATTTATGAAGTGTAAGATAACTTTATAAGATTCTAGGTTCTCCAACTCTCAATCATTTGTGCTTATTACAACATTCATCGTCATCTCCAATAGGATTAAATTAAAAAGAAAAAAAAGATAAAGCTTAATGTTAAGAAGTGTAGAGTACAAGTGAACTTTGAGCACAATATATTTGTTTAAGTTCCAAATTTAAGAACTAATAGTGGTAGTTGTCTAAGAATCAATTCCTTGTTTGTTTATGGGTTCCATGGTTATGTGTAGTCTATCATTTATTGTTTATATTAATTATTGCTTAATAATTTAATCCATTGTAGTTGTAGACTTGTAGTGCATTAAGAAGTGGATAATCATGGCCAATAGAATTAAAATACTGAGAGTACGTCATGCTGGAACCAAAAACTTCTTTATTATTATTTTATTTAACGCAAAAGCACTAATTTCGTCCCTAAAATTTACACTAATTGTTAATTTCGTTTCTAATCCTGTTTTGTTGTCAATTTCGTTTTCAATATTTTACATTTTGGCTAATTCTACTCTTTGACTAACTTTTTTTTAATAAATTAACGACAGACTGCGTTCTGTTTTTCAATTTGAGTTTCTTTTTCTATCAATTTTACATTACACATCATTAATCACGTAAATTCTATGTTAATATTTGGTTGAAGTAAGAGTAAAGGATAAAATTAATTAAAATGTGAAACATTGGAGATGAAATTGAGAGTAAAAAAAGATTGGGGACGAAATTGACAGTTGGTGTAAAGTTTGGAGGTGAAATTAGTACCGTTGCCTTTTATTTAAAAAGTTGAAAATATGTTACTTCAATTATACATACGCATAATTTGATCAGAGTGCTATAATCAACTTTATGGTTTATCGATAAGAAATGTCCCAATCGTCTGATGCTACATATGGTTTACTCACTGTATTTAAGATCTTTGCAAAGATGAAATAACCATATTATATACAACTTCAAAACAGCCTGCCACATTGGGGATCAAATTTGGTAACAGCATAGTCCATTTAGATGTTTCTATCTTGATTTTAAATTGGTAATAGCATAGTCACAGTAAGTAATATGAATCAATGGATGAAACTGAAACAGTCTTCAATTGGCTATGAATCATATGAATCTGTGTGATTTAAACCAATATAGCAGAATATAATGTGAAGTTTAAACAAAATCACACTAAAGTGATCAAAATGACAATGACACTATTATCTACTACCTATTATATTGACTTTATTGTGTCATTAAAATTGAAGTATAATGAATCTGGCTTTGCTACATCATTCACTTTGTTCGATTTTCTTCTGATTTGGATGATTCTATCATCTTTCCAACAGCTTCAGATGCTGCTGATGCAGCCTTGTCTAAACCCAACTTTTGCAATTCATTCATGAAATCGTTAGCATCTGTCTCATTGATTTTGTAAGGAGTATGGGAAGGACCTGGAAATGTGCCGTTTGTCACTTCTTCTTTGTACTCCACCAGGGCTTTGTTTATGACATCTCCCACTTTAGCAAACTGCTTACAGAATTTTGGAGTAACCTGTGGCAGCAGATTTATAGAGTTGATATTGTAAGTTCTTGTTCAACTTGATTCATTCTATTTAAATGCTGCTAGAATAGAGACAGATGAAAGGAAGAGGAGAAGAAGAAAAAGAAAACGGCTTTAATCGTTGGGCCGGGGCGCATGACAGAAGAGACAAAAGTGAGGGGCAAAATACAGAGCTGACCTACTGAAGAGAATGAAAAGAGAGGTGTATTGTGAGAGTGAGAAAGTGTATAAATAGGTTGTATGAGGTTATGAAAGGAAAGGAAAATATAGGTAAACAGTTTGGGAGAGAAAGCTAAAACAACATTATGTTTATGTGTCTTTGTAATTGTAAGGTACTTAGCCTCTAAGTGCCTTACAGTTTGTGAGTGTGATAGAATCTACTACTATATATTTTACTGATAATGCTGATAAAAAGACAAAATAGTGTCTCAAGCAAGCAAAAATACCATTACTGATTTGAGAACACACAAAACCCTCTTCGCATTCGAGAGGCCAAAAATTCTCTCAAAACTTATTTAACCGATTCCCTAACCTCAAAAGCACCCACAAACCCTAGTGGGTTCTAACATATGTGAAGTTGAATATATAATTTGATTTCATGCTGCTATTTAGTAGAGAGTTGCATTCATATATAAACTTTCTTCAGAAACAATAACTGTACCTTGGCATGATGGGGATGTTGTAGCATACCAAGCAGATCGTGGTAAACAAGCACCTACATTGAGAATGAAACTAAGTTAGAAATTATCTTTTTATCAATAATCAATAATATTATAGAAAGAGATGTTCTTATTTCTAGGTAGACTTGGTATATAAAAAACAGATATCCTAAACCAATTAAATAAACATTCAAGCATGCTAAATGTGGGTTTAACTAGAAAGCATACCTGACATACATAGATGCCTATTCAGAACAATTTAGTTCATTTTTCTTTTAAGTTTTAATGAATTCTACAAAAAAATATTACTTCTAGAAAGAAGATCATGATAAAAACACATTTGCAGTTCTATTAGTAAGAGGTAAATGAATCCATATTCACACATGTGATTGAAATGGGTTTTGTTGATTATTTGGAAAGAAGTAGCAATCTCTATTAAGTTAATATCATACCAAAACCACCAAAAGATCTCCTTCCACTCTTCCCGGAAGGCATTGATATAATATATATATATATATGTACGCAGTTCATTGTCTCAAACTCATTGATGAATCATAAAACATGAGATTCCATAATTGCTACAGGCACTCTTAAGATCAACCTCAACACATTCTTTAAATATTGATGGATTCATAAAAGTGAACATATATTGTAAGAGCATCAATAAGTCATTTAACAGTCTTGTAAAATAGTATAATTAATTTACCAAGCCATTCATCTCATCATATAAAAACAAACTTAAAGCATAAAATATTAACTAAAGGGATAATTAAGCCACCGCCGAACCGAACCTGTCCGCTGCAAAACGGTCCAGCCCCAATTCCGATCGTAGGTACTTGCAGGGCTGCAGTGGCTGCAGCAGCCACAGCTGCAGGTACACATTCTAGAACAATAGAGAAGCATCCAGCTTCCTGAAAAGCCAAAGCAGTCTCTACAACCTGCATAGACTTTTTCTTTTAGGAATACACAGAAATTTTTCAAGTGCCAAATAGATGTTTAGAATGAAATAGACCTTGAGAGCACTAGAAACATTCCTTCCTTGTGGTCTAAAACCCCCTAAAACACTAATAGCCTGGGGAGTCAGTCCTACATGCCCTATGACTGCAATTCCAGCTTCAACAATAGCTTTCGCGGCAGTAATTCTTGAAGGTGATCCTCCTTCCAATTTTATGGCATCCATTCCTCCTTCCTTTAATATACGAACTGCTGTATCCACTGCCTGCTTATAATCAAAATCAGCAATAACATAAAAATAATGCAAAATTCTAAGGAAGTTTAATGATGAAACTGAAACAGCTCTGTCCTTAATTCCTAACTTTTCTTCATTGGTGTAAACTATAATCTTCCCTGAATGTTAATTTCCACTTTTCCCCAACTAACCTTGTTATCATAGAGGCTGGTTTTTAAAGCAAATTTGGATTTTGTTTTGGTACTGAAAAAGGGGAACTGATTTTTCAACTTTTTTGAGAAATATAGCAACCCTTATCTATGCTACTCCCTAACAACAAAACAAAGAGGCTTTCATATTTCACCTTGAGTGAAACTTTCAACAAAATTTTCCCTACTTATCTCACTCACTTCTTCCCTACTAAATTTGGTTCACAAGAGATGGCAATGAAAAGGCATTTTTATTTATCTTTGTTCAATGAAAAAGCAACCATTACCAAACAAAGTGAGCATTCTGGTTGAATTGACAAACTTCACCCTGACTGGTACTTTTAGCACATTAATTTGAACCAAACAAATGTGAAATTTTCTCCAATTAATTTTGCTCTCACAGAGGTGGCTATAGAATAGAAGCACATTGAAACGAAGTAACCCAAATCTTCCACATCAACCAAACAAACAAGTGCATTATTAAACTCCATCGTGATTCAAACTGTATAGTAAAATTAAAAAAAAAAGAAGAAGATAAAAGTACTAATTTTGTCCCCAATATTTTACATTTTGGTCAATTTTATCCTTTAACTAACTTCTTTCATTAAATTAACAACAAACTGCATCTAGTTTTTCAATCTGAATTAGGATGTGAGTTTATTTTTCTATTAACTTTACATTATATATCATTAGGCACCTAAATTTTGTCCCTAATATTTGGCTAAAATGAGAGCAAACGATAAATGTGACAAAAATGTCAAACATTAAGTATGAAATTGACAACAAAAAAAAGATAGCAAAAGCACTAATTTTGTCCCCAAACTTTACACCAACAGCCAATTTCGTTCCCAATCTTTCATATTTATATACTTTAGCCAATGTGGCTAATGATATATAATAGAAAATTGATAAAAAAGAAACTCAAATCTTAACTTAAATTAAAAAACATGATTCATCCTGTCGTTAAATTATTAAAAGAAGTCAGGATAAAATTGACTAAAATGTAAAAGATTGGGACGAAATTTACATTTGATGTAAAGTTTGAGGACGAAATTAGTGCTTTTGTTAAAAATAAAATATTAAGGACCAAAGTGACAATTGTTATAAAGTTTGGGGAGAAAATTAGTACTCTTCCCGATTAATAAACCCACCTGATCGGTACTGGATTCATAGGTTCCAAAGGGCAAATCCCCAACAAGAAGCGGGCGTTTAGCTCCACGAGCGACGGCGCGACAGTGAACGAGCATTTGGTCGAGAGTGATGGGCAAAGTGGTGTCGTGGCCGTGAACCACCATGGAGGCTGAGTCTCCGACGAGACAGATATCAATTCCAGCCATATCTAAGTGAACCGCCGATGGGTAATCGTAAGCGGTGACCATTGTGATGGCTTCGCCTTTTTTGTGCTTTTGCCTCAGATGGGTCAGTGTCACTCTCTGACTCGAGTTCTGGGAAATGGGTCCCGAATATACTGAGTTTTCTGGTACATTGCTCATGCATCGAATGTTTCGGAGAGGAAAATTGGAAGATGAAGATGAAGAAAATGAAGAACAAGATCTGAGAAAATTGGAAGAAACTCTGGAAAGAAAGGTGAAGGGAGGCATTATTCTATTGAAAACGAGAGAAATGAGGAAAAGGGGTAAAGAATGTCAATGATCTGTCGCGACTTTGGGATTTATGGGATGTGAGAATGCATGCATTAAGGTTGCGCCGCCACCTGCAACTACCACAAGGACACAAAGAAGGTGAAGTTCAATTCGACTTCTGCACATGAGAAATTTGCTTTTTTGTTTTTTTGAGGAAACATACTATTTGGTCCTTCCTTTTTCACAGTTTTAACTATTTGGTCCCTCAAAAATTAGAAATGTCCCTGTAGCCCATCTCCGTTACCGACACTGGTAACCTGACCATTAAGTGTACATGTAACGCGTTAAATATCACATATTTAACTATTTGGGATCACCTAGGCTTTGAAATTTAGGAATAATTTAATAATTTATGCCTTATGGAATCTCCACGTGTAATACAAACATTTGGGTCTAACTCAATTTTAAGCCGGTTTAATTGTGCTTGTTGGTCCGGTTCGGTTGGTTTAGGTGATTAGAATGCCAAAGTGACATTTAACGATGTCATGTAAGCATTTAACGTCTGATAGTTGATGATTATGATAAATGAGGGACTAAATAATTCACAATTATGATAAATGAGCGACTAAGTAGTCCATTTCAATAAATGAGGGACCAAATTGTTGACTCGGTAAAAAAGGAGGGACAAAATAGTAGGTTTCCTTTTTTTTAAAAAGGTTAAAACCTCATTTTCGTTATGAAATTATGGGATATGTTCCATTTTGGTCCTAAAACTATTTTCTGTTTCGTTTTGGTCTTCAAACTTTCACATTTGTTTCATTTTGGTTCCCAACATATGATTTCGTCTTTGTTATTTATGACTTGGACATTTGAGATAGAATATTTCTCTTTCATATGTGTCTTAATAAGTTATAAATTAGAGATAAAAATCGAGTAAAATAACTTTCCGGTCCTTGATTTATACACTCGTTGACAGATAGGTCCCTGAATTTTACCCATTGTACTAGCCGGTCCCCGAATTTTGCAAACGCTGCACTAATTGGTCCCTCCGTCATATTGGCGTTACAAAAATGCTGACGTGGCCATAACGGACGCTGATGTGTCCCGTTATGCGCTGACGTGTCCCGTTATCGCCACGTCAGATCCCGTTATATTCCAAAAAAAAAAAAACTGTCACGTCATAAAATAGTGACACATAAGCATTTTCTCATTGCACTTATAGGTCCTTGACCCATTTTTATTCCATTATTCTTAATTCCCCCTCTTTTTTATCATCTTCATTCGTTTTAGTCCCAAATCCTCAAAATAAAATTGTAAAGTGTCCCAAAACTCTTTCAAACATTTCAATTTAGTCCTTAAAAATATTAAAAACCCAAAACCCTAAACCTTAAAACCCCAAACCCTAAACCCTAAAAAAAAAGTCTAAGTTCAACAATTAGGTTCTTGACCCATTTTTATACCATTATTCTCAATTCCCCCTTTTTTTCATCATCTTCATTCATTTTAGTCTCAAATCCTCAAAATAAAATTGTAAAGTGTCCCAAAACTCTTCCAAACATTCTAATTTAGTCCTTAAAAATATTAAAAACTCTAAAACCTAAATCCTAAACCCCAAATTCGTTCATCATCATCATGGTCATCTTCATTCATCTTCCAAATTCGTTGCTGATTTTCATCCTTCCACTTTTCTTCACCCAACGAAATCGAAATCGAATTGAGACCAAGCGTTAGTCTGAGAGCGAAATCGAGAGGGAGAGAGAGAGAGACAAAGGCTGTCGGAGAAGATGCTGATTTCTGGGTTTGGTTTCTTAGTTAGGAGGATTTATGAATCCGATTTCTGGATTGTCACTGATTTCTTCTATTTTCGTTTTCGTTTTTATGTAATAGACTTTGATTTGCTGTGATTTATGTCCTGAAGAGCCATGATTAAAGAAGAAAAGAAGGAACGCAGTTTGTTTCTGATTTCATCTTCGTCGATGATTTGCTTTGACTGATTTAATCTTCATAAGCATATACGAAAAATCTTGAACGCGATTACGTTTTTGCCGATGATTTGTTTCTGATTTCATCTTCCTGTGTATGATTTCAACAATGTGGAAGTTTTTTTTAAAAAAAAAAATTTGAAAGATGAAGATGATGATGATGATGATGTTCGAATGGGGGGTTTAGGGTTCTAGGGTTAAAGTTTTTAATATTTTTAAGGACTAAATTGGAATGTTTGGAAGAGTTTTGGGACACTTTACAATTTTATTTTGAGGATTTGAGACTAAAATGAATGAAGATGATGTGAAAAAGGGGAATTAAGAATAATGGTATAAAAATGGGTCAAGAACCTAATTGTTGAACTTAAACTTTTTTTTAGGGTTTAGGGTTTGGGGTTTTAAGGTTTAGGGTTTAGGGTTTTTAATATTTTTAAGGACTAAATTGAAATGTTTGAAAGAGTTTTGGGACACTTTACAATTTTATTTTGAGGATTTGGGACTAAAACGAATGAAGATGATAAAAAAGAGGGGAAATTAAGAATAATGGAATAAAAATGGGTCAAGGACCTATAAGTGCAATGAGAAAATGCTTATGTGTCACTATTTTATGACGTGACAGTTTTTTTTTTGGAATATAACGGGATCTGACGTGGCGATAATGGGACACGTCAGCGCATAACGGGACACATCAGCGTCTGTTATGGCCACGTCAGCATTTTTGTAACGCCAATATGACAGAGGGACCAATTAGTGCAGCGTTTGCAAAATTCGGGGACCGGCTAGTACAATGGGTAAAATTCAGGGACCTATCTGTCAGCGAGTGTATAAATCAGGGACCGGAAAGTTATTTTACTCGTATCAATTATAAATTTATCTCAATTTGTAACTATGAACGAGAATTTCTCATTCTCTCTTTATCAAATCACTTATCATGACATATATGAGAGATAAATGATATATACCAACTATCCATATTAGAAATAACAATATAAACTATATGAAATTACAATTTAGGAACCAAAACCGAACAAATGTGAAAATTTGAGGATTGAAACGAAATAAAAAATAATTTTAAGATTAAAATAAAATTTACCCAATAACTTGACAATCAAAATGAGTATTTGACCCCTTTTTTATATCCAATGAAAACGCCATCGTTTTTATTTAGGAAAATACTATGCTTTAAAAATAAAGGACTGCAGCCATCTCTCTCTTTTCTTTTTGGGCCATACACAAATCTATAGGCAAAACACCCTTTGATGCCCCTAACGTTTGCAGTGATTTTCACTTATGCCCCTAACGTTTCATTTCGTTCAATTATGCCCTCAATGTGCAACCAACGTTTCAATTATGCCCTCAATTTTGACTCCATGCACATGTGGCAATTTTTTTTGCTTATGTGGCAATTTTTTTGTCTGAGTTGATTACGTGGCATTATGACTGGGCTTTTTTTTTTTTTGTTTTACAACTTGGCATGATGAATAGATTTCCAGCCTGGCATTGAAAAAAAATTACAACACTAAAAATTACAACACAAAAATTACTCTCCTATGCGCCATTTCATCTTCATCGTCATTTCATCTTCTCATCTGCGTCTCTCAAACCCTAAAAATAATTGAAGCTCCATCGTCATCCTCATCTTCATTTCCTCATCTGCGTCCCTCATCGTCATCCTCCATCGTCATCCTTCATTTCCTCATCGTCATCCTCCATCGTCTCTGAAACCCTGAACATTTCCTCACAGCGCCGTGCGAAAGAGCAGCGATTTTTGCAATTTCTGTTGGGAAATCATAGGGTCGGCGCAGCGGAAAACATGGTAAATTAAAATTTTTGGCTTCCCTATGATTCCTCCCAGGATCCACTATCAACATTTATATCAGTTAAGGAAAGAAATTTACCATAATTTAATCGGTGCGTATGAACTTGCGAATTGAGAAGTCCACTCCGAGTGTCCTTCCTCTACCGGTGATCCACACGAGCAGTTTGGCAGATGCCCAGGTGCTAGCCTCCTTCACTTCTTCCCAAGTGAAAACGGGAACGGTTATCTATGAATCTTGAATGTTTCAAGAACAGTTCTTGAATGTTCAAGAACAAACGGTGAGACTTAAGAACACTTCTTGAATCTTCAAAACAAAAGTGGAAATTCAAGAATGCTTTCTTGAATTCCCAAGAGTGGCGCAAAAACAAAACACAAGGAGCTAGGTGTTTTAGGGTTTAGGTCAATATTCTCTCTCTAAGAAGAACACGACTTTCTCTCTCTAAAACTCAAGCTTGGCGATTTTCTTCTCTCTCTAGGAAGAACTAGGCGAAATTTTTTCTCTCACAAAATTCCTTGGTTGCCTTCCCTTATGTATGTGTGTTTATATAGCTTCTCATTCCCAGAGTTTGGGTTTTACTAAACCATTTAGTAAATCCCTCAAATCTTGGATAAGGATTCCCAATATCTTTGATTTATAATATTACACTAATATTATAATTCAAAAACTTAATGGGTAAATCGAAATCTTGGTCTACAAGATCAAATCTTGAAACCAAATCTTGATTCCTTAAATCCTATTGGTTGGAATGAGTCATGAGGTTTTTAAATTTTATAATTAAAATATTACTTTAATAATTTTAATTAGGAAATTCGATTTGGCCCATATCTTTAAATTCAAAACACAAGATCAAATCTTGCTCCCCAAGAATCTTAAGATATGCGCCATATCCCTCATGTTCAAGAAGGGAATTTCATAACAACCCAAACTCTTTAGGTAATTATATCCTACTAGTTATCTTTTAAAGATTATTGAATTAAAATATTACTTTAATATTTCAGATCCAGAATCTTTTCAAAAAGATAATCCTTGAATTTAAATTCATTATTGAATTAAAATATTACCCTAATATCTTTAATTCAAATTTGAATTTTGAATTCAAATTCCCTAATAATATTGAATTAAAATATTACCCTAATATCTTAATTCAAACTTGAATCTTGAAACCAAAATCATATCTTGAATTCAAATTCAAATCTTGTTATCTTTATTTAATTAACAAAACATTTTCATTAATTAAATTAGACCATAAAGGGCGCCACCCCATTATCTTGTTATCCCAAATATTAGTGAATTTAATAAATCAATAATCTCCTAACTTTTAGGAAATCTATTTAATTTATTATTCCCTAATATTTTAAACAAGAATTTAATTGTAAACTATTTACAATTAATATATATATATATATATTTGTCCAACTAATTTAAATGTCATATTCATAGATATTTATTTAAGACAAGATTCAATGTCCTAAGACATTTAGCTATGTCTTAAATTGTGTCACCGAAGTGACTCACGAATTAACCCTAATTCGTGTCCCAGTGCGGCATCTTGATCCTGCTCATGTGTGACCCAGCAGGCCTCACGTGAAGTTGGCAGCAAGTCATTTTTATGACTCACAAGTCGAGAGCGGACTCTAGCAAGCCATCACGACTACCCAAAACACGCGAGTTATCGCTTTAACGTTAACGACTTAACCTAAGTACCACCTTGTCATAATTCCTATTGTCTCACGATATTTTGGTCCTGGATTAGGCACGGGATTGTCATCCATAATCCAAACCACAACTTTCTCGATTTCCTGAGTTAGTCCCATATCCTTGTGTGGCCACACATTCCTTGGACAGACTCATCGAGGGGCCCAGTTAAATATCTCTCATCTTAATGAGGGACAAAATCCCATCTTGGTCAACCACATTCCTCAGCACGGCAATCAACCAAACCCGTACCTAGCCCTTATGGCTACCCTGTTACGGGCAACGTTAGACTAGGCCAAAGTCTGACAACTACAATGCCGGAATAGTCAAGACCTCAGGTCTAAGGCTATCGTGACAGGTGTACAGGAGAGGCTCGCTTATGACTAAACCCATGCAGGACTCTCCGGGTCGGTCCAGCAACTTGTAACCCTTACATAATTGCATCATGACTCTCGAGAAGCATCTAGTGCATGTATCTCTATACACCGAGGTCATGCTGGTCTTGGTTCATTTACGCTCCCACGTGAATGATCGACCAGGGACAGTTTTAGATTATTTATCATATAATTAATCAAGGATTGTTATCATAGTAAACACGCTAATAATATGATAACCATTAATTTATCTCCATAAATTAATTAATATGTTCAAAACATATTTATAAAATGATTGGCCCTAGGGCACAATCTTCAACAATTTCGACTTGCAATTTCTTCAACTTCTCTGAAATTTCTGCGATTTCGACTTGCACAACGATTTCTCTCTGTAGATTCTGCGATTTTCAGTTACAGAGGTAAGTAAAAACGATAATATGCGTTTTTGCACTGTCAGTCGATAATTCTGCCATTTCTGTAGATTCTCTCTGTAGATTCTTCAACTTCTCTGAACTCCATTTTTGTTATTTCTCCATTTTTGCACCGTCAGTCGATAATATGTAAAAACGATAATATGCGTTGTGGACAGTAGTGTAGTTAATATATCAAAGCCAAATAAAACTGGACAGTAGTGTCAGGTGACCCATTTACGAACCGGATAAAGGGTTACAAAAGGTTCTTCAAAGTAATGAGACGAAAGAATGTACGAACCGGATAATTTACGCAACCCCAAAATTTCCGACCAGGGTTTGCTTCAGTGTGAGAGGTTTTCAGAACAATATATTCACCGCAATCACAAATAAATCTTCCACTTTCATCACTTACAAGCCTTGAAATTGAACGACGTGAACTTGTACGACGTGAACTTGAAGATGAATCCATCAAGAGAACTTGAACTTGAACATGAAAAACCTTTAAAAGCATATGTAAGATTATTTTGAAAACCTTACGGATTAAACATGAAAATGCTAAATCATTCAAAAACATGCAGTATTCTTCGTCTTCCCTTAAATCATTCAAAACCAACATAAGGGAAAGAGCCCCCTAAATCAATTCCTCCATCCCCTGAATTTAATCAATACCATTTTCCCAAATGCAATAGAACATTGCAATAATAAACAGTTTACAGAATATCAAGCAAAACAAGACCCTCTAGCATATGCAAATGGCATAAAACAACACATATCTTCTCAAAAGCAACAAAAAATTGACCAAGATGGTTTGAATTCACGATAAACTCAAAATTTCCCAATACGGGTAATTAATTTCTGTAAGCCAGAGAAAATTTGGAATAGAAATCTCTTATACTATTAAGAAAATTTGAAAAGAAGGAAGCAAAACCTGAAAGAAGCAGAGACGATGCCGTTGACGAGCACAAACGATGACGACAAGCGACTAACAGGCGTTTTCCGACTTCTCTCGCTCGTTGGTCCTCTCACTCTCACTTGCGGCTTCTCTGCCTTAATATATCATCGACGGAGGTTAGGGTTCGGGCTTGGGTCATGAGGAATTAGGGCTGTGAGTGTTTGAGAGAAGGCGCAGATGAGGAAATGAAGATGAGGATGACGATGGAGCTTCAATTATTTTTAGGGTTTGAGAGACGCAGATGAGAAGATGAAATGACGATGAAGATGAAATGGCGCATAGGAGAGTAATTTTTGTGTTGTAATTTTTAGTGTTGTAATTTTTTTTCAATGCCAGGCTGGAAATCTATTCATCATGCCAAGTTGTAAAACAAAAAAAAAAAGCCCAGTCATGATGCCACGTAATCAACTCAGACAAAAAAATTGCCACATAAGCAAAAAAAATTGCCACATGTGCATGGAGTCAAAATTGAGGGCATAATTGAAACGTTGGTTGCACATTGAGGGCATAATTGAACGAAATGAAACGTTAGGGGCATAAGTGAAAATCACTGCAAACGTTAGGGGCATCAAAGGGTGTTTTGCCCAAATCTATATAAAAACATGCACAGCCATTAAAGATCTAAAATCTCGCACCACGAAAATGAAATCAGAAAATGATGTAACATGCAGTAAGATGCAGGAAAATAATGTAAAGAGAAGCAAAACAATGAATCTAACACTCTAGAAACATGAAGGATGAAAGTTCCATAATTCGAAAACTCGAATCGATCATTGATTCGGATAAGAGTTTGGATCTCAAATCACCAGTTCAACAACTCACTTACTAAAAATTTGATTGGTCCGTTCAAATGATAAAAATAACAAATATATATGTACATCAACTGAATAAATATCTTGTACAAGTCATAATATCAAATCAAATTTAAATATGAAATTGATTATAATGACATAAAATAAGTCTTGAATCTCAAGATTCAAGTACTTAAATTTAGATTTCACGGAACATGAAGTTTAAATTAAAAATATCAACACAGACGTCAAATAAATTTTAAGCAACTCCAACAAACACATCACAAGTCTGACCAGTTTAGTTCACTATATATAACAGAGTCATAAAGTTGTAATACTTATATAGATATACACATACACTTGTCATCTCTGTTTGACTTGTCATCTCTGTTTGACTGTTTCTCATACTCTTTGTCTCTGAAATAAAATATTACAAGATGACACAAAAAAAAACGTGATGGGAGAATGGTAATATTGCAAAGATATGACAACGTGATCAGAATGTAGTCTATAAATAATGCAACAAATCCAATTTTCTACTACACTTTATAATGAGATTGCAAAATATATTTTGAAATCTTAAGAAAATTCGACCCAATTTATAAACAGAACTTTGGGCCTCACATGAGAATAACATTTGTGAGATATCTATAATTTCTCATACGTTTTGAAATCACGGCATTGGTCCTCATCTTACTTTGTTTCAGTAATTTTGATTTCATTTCCTATATATTTGTAACCATTTTCATGTTGGGAAGATGTTGGTTGAGTGTGAGGCAACTTATACGATGATTTTCTTAGATTTTCTATTTTGAACATTTAACTTTTGATGTATAATTCTGATCTAAAAATTTGTGTTTATTACTGTAATGCTTTCATTGAAAGACGGTTGAACTGAAGAAAAATCATCTATGGAATGGCTAACCAACATTTTGAGACTTTTTTAGTTCTACATATTACCATTAAAAAAAGCTCCCAATGCTTATCAACTCTGATAGGAAATGTTATGTGTAGCTAGAAAAACGGGTCAAAAAGTGATTAGATCCAAGCCTAGTCTAATTGTTAAGGCATTAAGGAGGTAATGATAGTATCTTGTACCTGGTGGCTCAATTGATATATTGGTGTAAATAGCACAAATTTTTGGGTCTATAAATGTGATTTTTTTTTTCCTTTTATTTAATTTAATAAAGGTTAAAGTACACTTTTGGTTCCATAACTTTTGTTAAGTCTCAATTTGGTCCCATAACTTTTTTTGTTGTACTTTTGGTCTCATATCTTTTAATTTGCTTAAGTTACAGATTTAGTCTTGTGTTACACTTTTGGTCCTATATCTTTAGTTCATGTTGCAGAATTGGTCTCATCTTTTGGTCAAGTTACAGAATTGGTCTCATATCATCTTTGGGTCAGGTGCAGGATTAGTCCCATAATTTTGGATCAGGTGGGACTGAGGGTGAAACTTTTTGCATTGATATGTGACTAATTCTGCAACTTGACCAAAAAATATGAGACCACAAGTGATGCGAACCTAAGAAAAAATATAAAACTAAAAGTGCAAAATTTATGAAACTAAACTGTGACGATTAATAAAACAAAGAAGAGTTATCTTTTGGATTTTAACGTGTTAATAGTGGGGGTGGTTAATAGATCAGATATGATAAAATCTAATAATTTTGATAGATCAGTATAAAGAAAACCACTAGGGAACATTCTTTTTTCTCTCTTTCTTTTTTTCCTTCTTTGTGCATTTGTTGTGAGTCTTTGATCCGCGTTCATGACTCTGATTTTTGTATTGCTATCTGGATATATCGGACACTTCAAATATGTCTAAAATCTTTTATTTTCTAATGAGTCTCACATTGAAGATGTTATTAAGTGTAAGACAATTAGACAATTTATAAATAAAATTTTAGATTCTTTAATTTCAACAATAAACTTTTAGAGTATATTTTTCAAAGATTTATGCTCATCACAACATCTTCACATCTCCAATAAGGTTAAATAAAATTTTAGATTCTTTAATTTCAACAATAAACTTTTAATGTATGTTACCAAGTTTATTGTATTGATGAACTTTAAGCACAATATATTTATTATTCAAGTCCCTAAGTGAAGCACTAATAGTGGTAGTTGTCGAAGAAGTAATAAGAATCAAGTCCTTGCATTGTCTGTTTATGGGTTCCATGGTTATGTGTCGTCTCTCATTTATTGCTTAATAATATATATAATCTAATCCATTGTAGTTGTAGTGCATTAAGAAGTGGATATATAATCATTGCCTTTAGTATTAAAATACTAAGAATCTTCTTGCTGTCTCTACACCAACCCAAAACTTCTTTTTTGTTATTATTTTCTTTAAATTAGTTAAATATATATTACTTCAATTGCACATCATATGCAACAAGAGGAATCTACCCTGCTGTACAATATTTTTTTTTTTTGATAAGGAAGAAATTCATTAAAAACAACAAAGCAGTAACATAGGTGTATAACTAAAGGAGGTTATACTTCTCCATCTAACCTAGGAAGACTAGAAAAGCGAGATAAAGGGATACTGGCCATGGAACATGGCTCATTACACAGAGCAGGGGAAAAACAAACTTGAGAACTAAGGGGTCTGTTACTGGAGGGATTACAAGAAGAAGTTGCAGAAATAAATCTAGTCCTAGGGAAGGGGTGACGCATATAATCATAAAAACAGGAAAGGGAAAGAAAGCCTGGCATGGAAGAAAAGATAGTTTTAGTAGACTGAAATTTTCTTCCCCAGTTGGCAAGGATATCAGCAGCGTGGTTGGCTTCTCTGAAGATGTGCTGCACTTGAGACACTTCAAAGAGAGTCAGGTAGCATCTGCAGTTATGTATAAGAGAGAAGAGATGATGGTGAGGAGAGATATTAGGATCGGTAAGAAGATGGACAGCAAGATTTGAGTCTGTTTCAATAATAAGGTGAGTGATATTTAAATCTTTAGCAAGATGTAGACCATGTAGGATACTCCATAGTTCCGCCTTTAAAATGTTTCCTGCACCAAGAAAAATGGAAAAACCAGACAACCAATTTCCAGAATGATCTCTAATGATACCTCCGGCACCAATTAAATTATCTTTTGCTGATCCGTCGCAGTTTAATTTATAAAAAGGGGGAGGGGGTTTAGTCCAAGAGATATAAGAAGTAAAGGAAGAGGGGGAAGGATGATGTGAAGATGCAGTGTTAGAGTAAAGATAAAATACATCAGTAGCTTCAGCAATGCTGTTTTTAATAATAACAGAATGATTGAAAGTGCTTTTCTTAAAAAGGAGATTGTTTCTGGCGAACCAGATATTTCTGATGAGAGTGATGAAGAGGATATACCAAGGGATATGAGGGTTGAATTTTTTTTTGTGGTTGCTATGGAATTTTAACCAAGAGGGGAAGGTGGTATTGTGCACAGGAATGGGGGGATCGAGAGAGTTCCAAATGGCAGTGACTTTGGGGCAGTATCTAAAGAGATGGTCAAGATTTTCAGGGGCTTCTTGACATAAGACACAGAGCGGAGTGGGAGAGCAGTTTTTTGAGAAGAGGATAGTGTTTGTAGGGATGGCATCATTGATAGATTTCCAAAGAAAAAGAGGGTAGCGAGGAGGGAGGTTAATTTTCCAAATCCAGGAGTGTTCAAAAGGTTTGTTATCATGGAAAAGAGAGAGATAAGCTGAGGATGAACTGAAAGTACCATTAGAGGCAGGGGACCAAGAAATGAAATCGGGGATGGTATTGGTAGAGTCGATATGGGTAGCTAAAAACATATTAAGGATATTAGGAGGAAGGACATAAGGGATCATAGAGAAAATAAAGTTTTTATTAGTGTCAAGGTAGGAAGAGACAGGGAGGAGATAGTGGTTAAGAGGGAGGGGGCCATAAAGAATCTTGTTTAAGGGTCCACAGGGGAGCCAGTTATCAGACCAGAATTTGACAGAATGGCCATTACCGAGAATCCATAAGGAATTATTGTTAATGATGTTGTTATCTTTGTCAATGCTACGACGAATAAAAGATTTATTATGAGTGTTTCTGTCTAAACTATTGCCATATTTGATTCTGAGGACAGAGGAGAAGAGGTTGGGTTTGTTGGTGAGGGTGTGCCATTTAATTTTTGCCATAAAGGAAGCATTAGTGTAATTAGTTCTCTTAATGCCAAGACCGCCAAGGGACTTAGGAGTGGTAATGATGTTCCAGTTTTTATGGTGGATTTTTTTTGTATTTTCATCATGACCCCAGAGAAAGTTCCTATTAATAGTGTCAATTTTTTGTTGAATGGTTATGGGGAGGGAGAGGGATTGCATAGTGTGAGCAGCAATAGAGGAGAGAGTGGAATTGATAAGTTGGATCCTACCAGACATTGATAGGGAGTTACGTTTCCACCCTTGGAGTTTGTTGTGAAGGTTAGTGATGATGAAGTTAAAATCAGAGGATTTGTAGGAGGGTTTAAGAGGTAAACCAAGATAGTTACCTAAGGAATTTGATAAGGGGATGTTTAAGGAAGAAGATATAGAGTGTTTAAAGGGTTGGGGAACAGTTTTAGAAAACCAGATTTTAGACTTGTCGAGGTTGAAGTTGAGATGAGAGATAGTTGAGAAATTAGAGAGGCAGGAATTGATAGAGAGAATATTTTTATTGGTAGCTTTAGCGAAGAGAAGGATGTCGTCGGCAAAGAGAAGGTGGGAGAAGGCAACGTTGCTGTTATTGCTATTGTTAGTGAAGGTGAAGGGAGTCCAGTTTTTGGAGTTAACTTCATTGAGAATAGAATGACTAAGATATTCCATTGCTAAAATAAAGAGGTAGGGGGAGATAGGATCACCTTGTCTAATGCCTCTAAGAGGTTTAAAGCTAGGGAGTCTTTTACCATTTATAAGGGGGGTATAGAGGGAAGAAAGGAAGATGGAATTGATAATAGAGATCCAAATATCAGGGAAGTTAAAAGATTTTAGCATGGTGAGAATAAAGTCCCAGGAGATGGTGTCAAAAGCTTTAGAAATATCTAATTTAATAACCATCCATCCGAATTTAGATTTAGAGAGATTCATGGAGTGAATGATTTCGTGAGCAGTGATAAAGAGGTCATTTACTTGTTTGCCTTTTTGGAAAGCACCTTGGAAAGGGGAGATAAGGTTAGGAAGGAAAGGTTTGAGACGGTTTGTAAGGAATTTACTGAAGATCTTATAGTGGGTCAAGCAGAGACCGATAGGGCGTAAATGGGAAGGTTTAGAGGCGTTTTTAATTTTGGGGATGAGGCAGAGTAAAGTTTTGCCCCAGGAGAGTGGGACATGACCAGAGGAGAGAATATTCTTAAAAAGGTTAAAGATTTGGTCTTTTATGGTGAGCCAGTTTTCTTGGTAGAAGATGGCATGGAGTCCATCTTCCCCAGGGGTTTTTAGAGGATGAAGGTCAAAGCAAGCAGATTTAATTTCCAAAAGGGTGGGGGGGTGAGTAAGAGAGTCTTTTTGGGTGTCAGAGAGGGAAGGGAGGGAAGTGATATTGATGGTAGGGGGGGAGGGGGGATTTGAAGAGTAGGAGAAGATATCTTTGAAAAAAGAGAGAACAGCAAGGCTGATTTCATCTTGATCCCAAGAGATAGAGCCATCATCTTTAGTAAGGGAGAGAAAAAGGTTACGTTTTTTACGGATTTTTGCATTATTATGAAAAAATTTAGTATTTTTGTCGCCTAAGGTAATAAAATTAACCCTAGATTTCATATGCCAGAGTTCTTCTTCTTGTTTAAGGATGGTAGAAAGTTGGTATTGGAGGTCTTTTTCGAGAATGAGGTGTTGGGGAAGAGGATTGGTGCAGAGAATGTGTTGGAGACCAAGAATTCTAGAGTAGAGACGTTTTTTTTCATAGAAAATATTTTTAAAGTATTTGTTACTCCAGATTTTAATTTCTCTTTGGAGAACAGAGATATTATCATCAATATTTTGGAGATTATTATCCCATAAAGATTTAATAAGGGTGGGAAAAGAGTGGTGTTTGAGCCAGAAAGTTTCAAGACGAAAGAATTTTTGGGGGGAGTGGGTGGTTTGAAAGATATTAAGGAGAAGGGGGCAGTGATCAGAGTGGGTTCTAGGGAGGTGAGTAACAGAAGAGTTGGGGAAGAGGGTTAGCCAAGGGAGATTGGCATGGCATCTATCGATTCTAGTGCGAATAGTTTTACCAAAAACTCTATTATTTGTCCAGGTGAAAAGAGGGCCAGAGAAACCTAAATCAATAAGGTTGCAGGAGTTAAGAAAGTTATTAAAAAGGTTCATTTTGTGAAGACTAGGAGGTCTTCCACCAAATTTTTCTTTTGGGGAAGCAATGTCATTAAAGTCACCTAATAAGATCCAGGGAAGATTAAAGTCATTAAAAGCTAGGGACAAGTTATTCCAAAGATTTTTACGTATCTCAAAGGTGGGGCTGGCATAAATGGCAGAGAGGATAAAGAAGTAGTTTTTTACCTTAACTTTGCAGTGGAGTTCTTGGAAGGAAGAGGCTAGCGGTTCAATGGAGGAGATATGAGAGTGCCACATCAGCCAAATGCCTCCAGAGAAACCCATGGCGTCAACTTTAATGAAATGATCGTAGCCAAGTGAGGCAAGGATGTTATGGGCTCTATCACCACTCACTCTAGTTTCGGTTAGGATAACAATGTCAGGGGTGTATTTTTGCTGAAGGTCACGAAAGGCTCTTCTAAAGTCTGCATTGGCAGCACCCCTAATGTTCCAAGCGAGAATATTCATAGGGAGATATGTAGGGAGGGGAGGATGGAAGGGAAAGGGGACAGGAGGGTTACTTGGGTCTAAGGCAAAGGATGGGTTAATGTGGAGGTTGTAGTCTACGGTTCCTGTTTCTATGTTTAAGGTGCAGTCGATGTCTATAAAGGTGTCCACTAAGTGATGAGGACCTATGAATGAGACACAGTGATTTTGATTGCCTATTAGAGTGTAATCGACGCCTGACAGGGGAAAAGTTATGTTGTGAGTTAGAGGGGATGAGTGAAGATCTGTTATTAGTGGGTTTGGAGGGGGTGGGTTGACTGGGAACCAGTTGTACTGAGTTGAGACATTGAGTCTTGGAGATGGGAGAACAAAGGTGTGGTTGAGGCGAAGAAGGGAGGCTATTTCCCGTGTATGATTGTTTCTTGTGTTTCTTATATAAGCTTGCCCCAGAAGGCTTGCCCAGCAGTGGATCCACGATGAGTTGTTGAGGATCCCCCGGAGGAGGTTGATCCATATCATGGACATTGCTGAGTTGGGGGAGTTTTGTTGGAGAAAAGATTCGTAGAGGCTGTTCAGGATGTCTTCCCTTGGGTCTTGGGGAGGAGGGTTGTTGTCTGTTGTCATGAATGTTGGGAGAGGCCAGCGGATTGGAATAATGAGGAGGGATACTGGGTTTTGGGTGGTTTGAGAGGTGGGGGAGAGAGGTGGAGGGAAGTTGAGATTTGATGGTAGGGGAGAGGGGAAGACAGGGGAGGAGCGGGTTTGGTTCTGGGTGGAGGGTGGAGGTGGGAGAGGGGTTGTTGGTGATGGGCTGCTCTGAGGGAAGAGGGCATTTGTTGATGGGTTGGCCATCTGGAGAAGAAGTGGGATGAGAGGGATTGGGTTGAGTGGTAGGAGGAGAAGGTATGGGGGAAGAAGAATGAGATGGGTTAAATAGAGAAGAAGTGGAGAGAGCGTTTCTGAGTTGTATGGGGTTGCAACTATCCGGTAGAGGAGGGTTAATTTGAAGGGGGGTGTGACAGGTATCAATATCTAGAACAATTTCTAGGAGGGGGGGAGAGGGTTGACTATGTTGTTTGTTACGTGAAAGGGGAAGTTTTGGAGACGTAGAATGCATGGGGGGGTGTTGTGTGTAAGGGATGAGCTGTTTTTCAGTTGTTGCGGAGCTCGAGGAAGGGTGGAGATGGTCTGGGGAAAAGGACGGAGGAGAGGAGACATACGGGATGTTTTGCTTTGTGGAGGTTAAGGTAGAGGATGCAGATTTTTGAGGTTTTATCAAGGTAAGCTGAGAAGGGTAAGATTTGTTTTTAGCTTTTTTGTGTCTAGGAATAAGGTGGACAGGGGTAGAGTGTTGATATTTAGTGGATTTTTGTAAAAGGAGATGGCTACTTTTTGGGTTGGTCAGAGAAGGTACTGAGACATGTGCAGGTTTTTTTGGGGGGGGGGGGTTGTTGGTCTGGTTTTTTGAGTAGTATACTGGTTAGAAGGTTGGGTCATAGGGGGATCACGTGGAGGGTTAGAGATTGTAAAATTTTTATTTTTTTTGGCGATGAGGGAAAGGTTTAGGGGAGGTGTGGGGAGAAGAGGTAATTTGAAATTGAAGAGTTTGGGGTCGTAGACAGAAAGATGCTCATATGAGAGGGGAATGGGGATACCATTAAAGACAAGGGAAGAGGGGGGAGAATGCATAATATCCAGTTCAATACAAAGACGAGCAGCAGAGAGTAAAGATTTATTTAAATTATTTTGATCATACGCTACAAGTCTACCTAAAGAATTTCCGATTAAGTTCAGAACATCAGCACATAGATATTCAATAGGAAGATGAGGAATAGAAACCCAAATAGATGTAGAACGGGAAGAACAAGAGGGGGAAAAATTTGAAAACCAAGAACGGACCAGCAGGGGATAATTAAACAGGAACCAAGGAGGAGAAGAGAGAATACGGAACCTGTCGTCTTGGTCAATGTTTGATAGGAGGAAGTGATTTAATCCAAGATGGTTGATGCATGCACTGCTTCTAAGATTCCAGATGCGAAGGAGGTGATCCTTTGTAGAGTGCGTGAAGGAGATAGGTTCAGGTATTACGAAGATGATAGCATGTCGCCAATGTTCCGAGAGGGAGGAACAGATCTTGTTTGGTAGAGAAATGGAGAGGATGTTATCAGATCGGGTGATATGTGTGGGGGAGTCAGGATTTGGTAGATCGTGAGAAGATGCTGCGACGAGAAGATTAGGAGTTTGTGGAGAGGAGGGTAAGGTAGAACCGAAGCTTTGGATCAAATTCTTACAGAGGGCTTTTTTGTAGTTTAGATTTTCTGATTGTTGAGGGGGGGGATCAGTAGAGGCTGAGATGGGAGGTGAATTTGAGGGATGTTTCAGGACAGGATCTAAGGTGTTCGTGTCAGGGTTTAGGTTATTTTCTGGAGAAAGGGGGGGATTTTCAGAAGGTAGGGAAGAAGGGAGTGTGACTGTTGGTATGTTATTGGCATCAGAAACGATTCGTTGCTGTGGGGAAGCGAAGGGTTGCGATGGTGACGGCGGAGATTTTCTAGGGTTGTGACGTTTGAGGGTGTTTGGGACGGTTGAGATGTTTGGGATACGATTTCCGGTACTGGTTGGGCTGAGAGCGAATTGGGCCTCCATCTTCCAATTCCAATTTTGTATCCTTAGAATATGTTGATTTTTGTGACAGGAGTATTGATTGGAAAGACTAGGTCATGAGTGAGCCTATATACACAAGAATATATATAGCTCTAAAGGTACGTTGCTGTACAATATTCAATCATCATATATATATATATATATATCCGTACGTAATATAATATGTTTCATTACTTTCTTTATAAATTCTCTAAATATTGCAAAGCTACGTACCTAACTAGCTTATTCTTCATAACTTGATTCTTTTAGCATAGAGAATCAATATCAATTGGATTATTGCAACGTATGTAGGACCAATATTGTACGTACACTTGAAGATGCACGAACGTTATTATTAGAGATTACTTTTCATTTTTTTTTTCTTCCATTTTTCGTTTTTCCCAGAAAGTATTGGGTTTCTTAAGCAAATGGTTTACATATACAAAAGTGAATATTTTGGTTTGAAGCATTTTGTGTGTCTAATCAAATATCTCTTTGAGGTGATGACATTCCAACAACAATGTCTCTCCAATCCCTTAACCTTGGGTCATTGTCTACATTATTATTAATTTAGGGGGTATCAAAGAGAATAAAAATATGATAAGACATTCTAATTCTTGTATAGCTTGGGTTCGATCCCTAGTGATGTCTCATTTGGTGAATTATCTGTAAGTATCTCTGTAAGTGTTCTTTGAGCCCAGAGACATGCTCTGACCCTGGACTAGAGCGTCACCTTCTCACCTAAATTTTTTCTTACAAAAAAAAAATAATAAGGTGCTCTAATTCTTTTTTTTTTTTCGTTTGTCAAAAGATATCTTTTATGTGTTAGGTCAATTAATCTTTTGAAGTCTCACGTCAAGTAATTTTGTAAAAGAAATGAGTGGAAGCTTATATAAATAAGTTGGGCATATATATATATATATATATATGATTTTTACATATGCACACATGCAAACTAATAGCCGGCCATTAGCCAAATAGTGTGATAGAGTTTAGGTATTTGTGTGAGGGAGAGAGAGTTCACAATGTTTTTCATTTAAAAATTATATTAAAGAAAATTTATAATTTTTGCTATACGAAAATTACCAAGTGAAGTTATCTTACTGTTAGGATTTTTGGGAGGAAGAAACATGGAAGCTCTCATAATTTTTTTTTCTTTTTTTTGTTTTTCTCGTGAACTTTGCTTCATTCATAGCTCCATAATAATAGGTGCAAATCAGATTCTTTTTATAGAGGAAATACACATAATTAAATAAAACATAAATAAAATAAAGTAACTACTTATTCCTAAAATCATGTACCCACTAGTTAACTCATATATATGACTAATTCAAAAACAAACTGAATCTCTAAAATTCAAATATGATGAAACAAATTCATACTTCCAATAATAATATAATAATAATAATAATATTATTATTATTATTATTATTATTATTATTATTAATTCCCAACAATTCCTCCCTTAAACTGAAATTTCTTCACAAGAAAATTCAGTTTAATTCATAAATCTTCAAGTTTTTCCTGGATCATTTGTTCGAAGCTTCAATGATGCACTTTGTCATCATTAACCTATTTGGAGCACCATCTCTCCAAAAACATCAAATTTTGTAAGTTTCTCACAAAAGATACACTTCTTCTACTCTCCTTTCTTGTGCACCGTTTGCTTGCTCATCTTCTTCGAGCCAATTCTTTCACCGAGCTCTTCCAATTATTCAACACAAATATCAAATCTCTAAAGTAATGACGAGGATTCAATCCTCCCACTAGCAAAATTCTTTGTAGCAACATCATCTCAATATTTGAGAGATGTACTACTCTACCCTACCTCACAAGCTCTCAGGATCTAAAGCTCTGATACCACTGTTAGGATTTTTTTGGAGGAAGAAACATGGAAGCTTTCATAAACTTTTTTTTCTTTTCTTTTTTCTCATGAACTTTTCTTGATTCATAACTCCATAATGATAGGTACAAATCAAATTCCTTTTATAGAGGAAATACACATAATTAAATAAAAGATAAATAAAATAAAGTAACTACTTATCCCTAAAATCATGTACCCACTAGTTAACTCATATATATGACTAATTCAAAAACAAACTAAATCTCTAAAATTCAAATATGATGAAACAGATTCATACTTCCAATAATAATATAATATTATTATTATTATTATTATTATTATTATTATTATTATTATTATTATTATTATTATTATTAATTCCCAACACTTACTAGTTAAGATCGTAGTGGCCGGTAAGTATTGAGTCATTGAGCTATGTTAAAATTTTTGAGTTACTTACTTTTTTTTTTTTAGATAAAACTTATTATTTGTTTCCTGAATTTATATCAAGTTAACTAATTAGTCTTTGAATAATGAAAATGTACAACTCAATCCTTAAACTATTTCAATTATCAACTATTTGGTCATTGAGCCAAAGTCAAGGGCGGCCAAATGATAAAAATTCAAAGATAAAAAAGTATTAATTTAATTAAATTCAGGGACCAAATCATCACTAATTATAAGGACCAAATAGTTGACACAATTGAAATATTTCATAGAGCAAATAATGTATTTCGATTATTCAGGGACTGATTAGTTGACTTGGTATAAATTTATATACTAAATGATAAATTTTCTCTTTTTTCTTTCAATATATATAGTTTGTGCTTTCATCCAATAAAGTTATTATGAATTTTTGAGACCAAATCAAGTATTTCAATATAAATAACTAAGATATTGGATCCTTCCTTAAATTGTAATTTTATTGAAGTTTATACTTTACATACAAAAATAATAGATACACATACTTCGTAGGAAAGAAAAAAAACTCTCTTTAGATGATACTAATCAATTTCTTATATTTAATTTCATTCTATTCTTATTTCTCTTCATTTATTTCAAAGAATTTCAAGAAAAAGAAAACGTAGAATATTCAATTGCATATATAATGATTGTTTCTATGATTAAGTGCCTTATATGTTTGAGTGTGCATGTATTAATCCGATCCAATGTATATGGAGAGGGTGTTGAAGCTTCTTTTCATTTTCCTTCAGAAAAAAATATATATATAAGATAAACAAACTAATTAATTAAAATGTGCAGTTTGATTATTTCTTTTTGCTGGTCATTAATTAATCAAGGATAATGACATGAAATATAAATAAAAATACCAACTACATATATTGACATCAAAACCGACAGCATCATGTGCAAATATGTTGATTTATTGGATGGGAGAATCACTTTGAATACTCAAATATTTATTCACATAACTTGTCTTATTCAATATTGTGAGATGTTTTAGCCCATCCCATTCAAAATAATTGGGAAGAATATAAGAAGATGCACCTACAATACAAACCCTTTTTCGTGCATTTTTTAAATTCTTTTATTTGGTCTTTTTCAGTTCTATTTGGAGTTTTGTTCATTTTATTTTAGGTGTTGTTTGGATGTAATTGATTGCACTTTTACCATTTAAACTACGCAACAAATCCAATGGGAACATTTCAGCACCAACATGCTTTCAGTGATGACAAGTGTTACATGAAGAAAATGATAGATTTGGTTCTTAGCTTGTTTATTGGGACTGGATCCTCTGCTGTCCAGCACATGGTGCTGTGCGGCGAGGACCAGTCGCCGAGCGCCACGTGTGCGCCAATGTACACGTGGCGCTCGGCGATTGGTCCTCGCCGCACAGCACCATGTGCTGGACAGCAGAGGATCCAACGCCTTGTTTATTTCTTAATAAATTAAATTAATCTTTTCAATTTTAAAGAGAGAGAGAGAAAAAAAAACTTTAAGTTTCATATGAATTTAAAAATCCACAACCTATTTAATTTTTTTTCCTCTTCAAGATTCACAGTATCAATTTTTTGAGAAAAATAAAGCCAAGTATATATGTTTCCTAAATTATTTCTTATTCTTAAAAGAGGGAAATTAAAGTATGATTAATAATCAAACTTGAAGAATAAATTACAATTTAATTGTAAATTAAATTACTAAATTTTGCCAAAAAATAAATTATCCTATATATCTAACATCTTCAATAGAAAAAGTGGCATACTAGAAAAAAATGCAATGTTTGTTTTTTTCTTTATACAATGTAGAATTCATAAGAATCATTAGGTGAGCAAGCTATTCTCGAGAAATCCACCAAACACAAACATTTGGATTGGATGCATATGTATGTGTGTATGCTCTTTATCAATAAATATGATCCCTTCTTGCGATATTAATTAAGGTGAAATACGATTATCATTCGATTTTTTTAAAAAAAAGTGTTAATTTTAGAAAAATCTTTTATTAATTAAACAAAAATAATATTGCTTTGTCAACTAATAACTTGATTTATCCCAAGAATTATTTCTTATTTCATTCATTAAAAAAGACCATCAAAGGTAAAACACCAATAATCGCAAAAGTTAATTGGTTTATAGATATATACTTTTGACCAAATCATAATGCATTATTTAATTTAAAAGAAAAGAAAATCCAAAATATATAAGCATGCATGTCAAGGTCCAATCATTGATGAATAATAGGATAATGACATTCCTAATTTCAGCTTAAAAGGCAGTTTAGGTACTAAAAGTCTAAAACTTTCACTTACATTATATTATTAATTATAGCAAAATGGTTTAGGTAAAATTAGGAGGGTCAATGATATATGATTTGTCCTAATCTTCCCTTCCTTATGACTAACTCACAATATAAGAAATTAAACTTGTCTACAGAAACATTTGAATATCTAAGGGTCTGTTTGGGAGACCTTTAATTTTAATCCAATCTCATCCAAATGGTTGGGATGAGATTATTTTTTAATTGGATGTGATGAGATGATGTATTGGTGTTTGGGTGATTTTAGTGATAATGATGTTAAATAGGGTGTGAAATTATATAAAAAGGTATGTAATGATTGTGGTTGGTAGAAATAAGTTGATGGATTTTTGTAATTTGTATAGGGGTAGAAATGGTAGGAAATAATGAGATGAGATG
>QANZ01054064.1:0-28423 GCA_003254925.1 Chamaecrista fasciculata | reverse complement strand
TATATTCAATTCACAACAAGTGCAACAAGGGATAACTCATCCCACAAACTCACAATATATTCACTTTATGCAAACCAAATGCTATAACATGAGCACTAGCCTGTACTCACACCACACAAATTAAACAATAACAACATGCAAGCTCCATGCACCGATGACACTCCTCTAGAATTTCCGTCATCACTCGTGTCTCATACCAGAGCCACATCCCAGTGCGTCACCAACTGTGAAGGCAAAGGGTCCCATAATGCATAATACCTGAATACATACCCCAACGCGTCACATCTCAGTGAAGGCGTGGTCCAATACCATCAAAATACAACATATGCTGACCGTGACCGACGTGTCACCCGAAACCGCGATACCAATGGTATAGCCAGCTAACATCGTCATGATCACAAAATCAATGGTCATCTCGACCTAGGCTTCCAGAGCGTCCCCTGGTGTGCGCACATACCAATCAGCCTATCACCTAAGGAATCCACCTTAGGCCGACCACGGAATCCACCATGGTCATTACCCAAATATTCATCGCGAATAATGGGGAGGGCCTCCACCCTCAAGGTGTCATGATATAACTTCTCAAGGAATCCATCAAGAACCGCCCGAGACTTCATCTCAAGGGCCAACACATGCATCCACAATCATACCGTACAAATACATCAATGCACTAGGGCCCAATCCAGGAAACCCTAACTCATGCCCATCACGGCAATTCACAAACTAGGCTACACCGAGCCACAATGACACTTTAATTAGCCATCCACAGGCTTTTCCAACAATGTAAACCATTCCAAGGTTTCCCAACAACTAAGCCATTTATTGGCCTTCATGCAACATTAACAATTTCAAGATTTTCCATAACCAAGCCATTAATTGGCTCTTATACAACACAAGCCACCAAAGGGCTATAATTCACCAACAATTCATGTAAACATTACATTTGGAATCACTCTGGACTCATGCAAGTTAAGCCACCCAAAGGCTTTACACAACTAAACATATGGACATATACATCTTGAGTCACTCCGGACTCATGCAAATTGAGTCTCATTCGACTCATCAAACATTTATTCTAATGATGTCATGTAAACACATTTCAAGGTACAATATACCATCCAAATTCCCAAAACAAACATTAAACTTTATTTCTTTAAAAACACCCCAAACCTTTCCAATATACAAAACTTGAAGTTGAAAATGAAATCCAATCATTCCACCCTCTTTAAACACTTAAATAATTCTATTCTTGAAGGGAAACAATCCCCAAGAGGTTCCCTAAAGGAAACAAAAACAACACACATGAAACCGACAATTTTCTGTGAAAAACACTATTCATCTATACGGTACTATTCATAAATACAGTATACAACACTGTTCATACATACAGTATAATCATACATACATCACTAACTATACATACATAATGATATTCATGAAAGAATTACTTTCTGGACCAATTTGTAATTTGTCCCAAAATCACCAAAAGGGCCAATTTGTAATTTGTCCCAAAGTTCTCAAAAATCTTCATCATTCTCGGCTCACCCATAATCCAAAATAAAACCCCCAAAACATGTTTCCAACCCAAAATCCACAATGAATTTGTCAATAATCACTTCTAAAACAAAACCCAAACAACAATTTCATCAAATCATCAATATTTTCACAAAACTCAAGCTTTTAAAACCCTAAGGACCAAAGTGGCGAAATTTAGAGACAAGAGAAAGAAAATGCAAAGGGGAGGAGATAGAGGGATCCTACCTCAAGATGAGAAGCTCCGAGATGAAATCCAACGGTTGGATTGTCCGAATCGGCCCATTTTTCCTCTTCCTCTTCTCTTCTTCTTTCTCTTCTTCTTTCTCTTCTTTCCTTCGACTTCTTCTTTCTTTTCCCAAGTTTCTGGTCATGCCTCCCCTCTCCCATTTATAATACTAGGGGCTTGACGTGCCCTAACGGGCACGCCAATATGTGTGTAACATTTGAACTAATTTAAAGTTAAAGATTTAATAAGATCTATATATTGATAAATAATTAAATCATAATTTAGACAATGATATTGAAATAAAATACAATACTTAAATAATGTTTGCTATATAATTTACATTAAGCTAGATATTTATTTATTAGTTATTGCCATTTCCAATTTCTTCTCTACTCTTGAAGCCATCATCCTAGACATGTAAGAAAATTCAAAAATATTAGTTAACATTTAGTAAACGCAATAAAGTAAAGATGTTGATAAAACAATAAAATAATGAGATCAAATGACACTCACCTAGTTATGATATGATTTAATTCTTTAAACATGTGCCGGTAGATGAACGCTTCACACTTGAAAAACTGGAGATCATAATAAATAATTTAAAAAATATTCTTTCACTTAAAAAATGAAAGATGACAAAATTAATATAATTTTATCTCTAACCTTTAAGATGCAAATGTCTTCCCTCGCATGAAAAACGCGCCTACAATATAATTTGAACTATCAATACGATAAATTAAAATCTTAACATAAGTCAAATAGAATAAATTTATCTATACAATTCTATATGCGTGCGGGACGTTCTGATCGTCCTCATATACAATCTTAGTCTTAAAAAAAATTAAATCAGCCATTTAATTAGCATTCAATCGAAAAAAAAATAATAATTAAAACTATATACATGCATCAACTCTGATATCGTGCTCCTTCATCCCTAAACTTCCGCACCCCACAATTCCCCACTCACCATTGCAATAACTCGAAAAATAGACATGCTCCAGTTATGAAATCGTGCTCCTTCGTCCCTCAACTTCCGCACCCCACTATTTCTCACTCACCATTGCAATGCTTCTATATATATCTACTTCTACATCTTATTTTTCACTTTAAAATCTGCCATTATACATCTTCCAAACAAGTAAGTGGTTCCCTTTTACATCTTTTTCTCTCTACTTCGATATATCTGTCATTTTTTCACCAATTTCATCTGATTCTACATCTGATTTTTCACCAATGCTTCGATATATCTGTCATTTTTTCACCAATTTCAACAACGACGTGCCCATTTTGTGGGGCACGTCTTTTTCCTCATGAAAGTTCTGCTTTTTGTTGTCTAAATGGGCGAATTCTTTTACCTCAAATGCCTGTACCTCCAGAATTGTTAACCATTTACAATGATCACACTGATGTTGGTAGACATTTCCGACAACACATACGCATGTATAATCATGTTTTTGCATTTACATCAATGGGAGTTCATATAGATGGGGAACTTGCTAATGCAAGAGATGGTGTCTACTCATTTCGTGCTCAAGGAGAAGTTTATCATAGAATTGGAGGGTTCTTACCCAATGAAAACGAAAGACCTAGATTTCTACAGCTATATATTTATGACACTGATCGTGAAATAGATAATCAAGTTGCTGAAAATCAAACATTAAATGTTGATTTGATACAGAAAATCAAGTCAATATTAGATGTGGTAAACCCTTTCGTACACCAATTTAGGCATTTGGGACAACAACCAGATGTTGAAAGTTGTCGACTCATTATACATGAACAACCCAAAAATCGACCACAATATAGCCTTCCAACTGCCTCTGAAGTTGCAGCTATTATAGTTGGGGGTGAAGAAGCTGCACAAATTAATGGAAGAGATATCATTGTGCAATCAAAATCAGGTCGTTTGTTGAATGTTCCTGATACTGCTGGGTATTATGACCCACTTCAATTCCCTCTTTTGTTGCCATGCGGGACATATGGTTGGGATGTGCATACACAAAATCTAAATGGCTCAACAACAAAGGTCACATGTCGAGCTTTCTACTGTTACATGTTACAAGTGACTAAATCATTTAATCTCTTATTTTTAAACAACATTTATGATAGTATTGCAATATTTAAGTTTCTCACATAACCTAAAAAATTGTAGATCAGAGATAATATGGAAAACCTATTACTCAGAGGTAGTCGTTTATTTCAACAGTATGTAGTTACAATGTATATAAAGTTTGAGACATAGAAGCTTCGATGGGTCAAAAATAATCAAATCTGAGTTGTATAGTGTTTACAAGATTCGTTTGACGTAGGACAAAATGTTTCAAGTAATTTTGTAAAATTATTGAACTTATATAATGTTAAATTGCCATCTCAAATTATCTTCTTCATTTTCCACTTCATCTTTCAAAAATATTTATAGGTCATGTTGGTCGAAGAGTTATCCTTCCATCTTCTATTGTTGGACGTCCAAGAGACATGAATGTACATTGCCAAGATTGCATGTGTGTAGTACATTTTTGTGGAAAGCCGGATCTTTTTCTCACAATGACTTGCAATCCTTCATGGCCTGAAATTCAAGAATTATTGTTACCTGGACAATTACCACAAGATATGCCAGACTTGATCACAANAACTCTGCGAATATGGGTGCAGAAACCATTCTGGCACTGCAAGGTATGTGTTTGTGTGAATCTGTCTTTCAATATCTAGCTAGAAAACAAAACAGAAAATGGAATTCTAAGTGTGTCATGGATTATTTTAGTTTACAAGACTGATCAAGCCTAAGAATTTGGTCTAACATTCCTACTTTCCCTATAAGTAAAAAACAAGAGTGAAATAATGTGTTCAAGTAATATATATATAAATGAAGTCTCCTCGTTTTTTTCTTGTTATGCGACAGTGCGACACTTTCATGATTAATGTAAAAGTCTGATAATAAAATGCAGGAAGTTAGAAAAAATATACATGAAGATAGCCTTCGATGTTGCGCTTGGTCACCGTCCGGAAATATATTGGCTGTTGCAAGTTTTGACGGCTTCATGTCTATATGGGAAGATGTTGTAGGCTATCGTCTCATGTTTCGTAAGAAATTCTTGGTATGGTTCTACTTGTTATTCTTTGATCTTCAAAAGCATGCCCAAAAATCGTGGTCATCATTAGTTCTTACTTTGAAAAAAGTAATGTGCTTTGGCATATATACATGTAAATTTATGTTCAGTGTCATAGAGATGGAGTTAAGGGTATATCGTGGAATGCGCATGGATCCCTTCTTGCAACATGTGGAGTAATAGATCGCAATGCAACTATATGGGAAGTAAACCCTATTAATTATGAGATCGGAAATTCCACACAACTGATAGGACATACTCATGATGTGAAATTGGTGCTGTGGCATCCAACCATGAATGTTCTCTTTTCATGCAGCTTTGATAACAGTATCAAGGTAATACACATTTTTGCCAAAGCTAATTCAGATCTACTGCTCTTTTTTGAACATTATACATCTTTTTTTTCTGTTATGAAGAATGAATGTAATAGGACAGTAGTATAATCACATTATGATGCAACTAATTAATGAATTCTACTTCCGGATTTGGGCCCTTAAAGGTGAAGGTGAAGAAGCCTATTGTTCTGCGTTCAAACCTTATCCGAACTTAATGAGTACTATTCCTTGACATCTTTCCTTATTCTATATATTTTCTGTTAGTTTGTAGCCAAACTATGCTCAAATATAACTGTCATACGCCAGAAGTCATACTTCCAAGTTTGGGATCTCTCCTTCAATGCTGCTGGAGACAAAATGGTTTCTTGTAGGTAATTAAGTGAAACATGAATTTGTCTTCTCTTCTTCAATTCATGCCTGAGGATTATATAGGTGTTTTGACACTTTGCCTCTTATGGCAATATTGACCTTACCATGAAGATATGGGGAATAGACGACTCAAACAATCAACCGTCCGGAGATGGAATCCTGCCTTGGTAATGAACATGCATGCTTTCACCTTTTGCCTGGAATAGCAGAATGCTTATTTGACAACATTTCCAATTTGGAGAGCTTTCAAAGAAAATTTTGTTATTTTGATTGTATAGTAGCTCTGGTTTCTTTCAATGATTTTAAACCAATCGGAGGTATGAGAATTTATCATTTGATTGAAATTGTCACACATCACATGTATACATTATTTAATGGATGATATCATTTGATTATGGCATTTTTTTTTAATTATTGACTGCACTATAAAAATCAGTTTCTGATTCTTGTTTTCAAATTTCAGGAGACATCTTTACACTATCACTGAATATCATACTCAGCCATTTTACTCAGTTCATTGGTCAAGGTAGTTTCATTTGGTTAATTTTTGCTCATATAATTTTGATCCTTCTCTATAATACCTTTTGGTTGAATATGACAGAGATGGTATCATTGCCTGCGGATCAGCTGATGGTAGTATACAACTTTTTAAGGAGAACAAGAGAGGTCGGCCGGTATGTAAATATATACCTTAGGAATTTTTTTTTTTAATTTTAAAAACAAAGAAAACTTTTTAGAGACTGGAGTTACTACAGTTATATTACTCACTAACATTAGTAGTTAAAAACTAGCTTATTGGGTATTTTATTGTACGTGTCTTTTAGTCCCTAGTTTGTAGGAATCAGTTATTTAATTAAGTTATTTGATTTGATTATGTTGTTGCTGGTTTTAAGGAGTCAGTTTTTAGTTCCTATTTTATTGGGATTTCAAGTTGTGTTATTTATTATCTCAAGTCAATGAAATTATTAGTGTTTTTTGCTGCTATCCTTTTGCTGTCATCTGCTATTCCTTTTCTCTACTTTCTATCTAAGGCTAATAGTGGTATCAGAGCATTTGAGTGAAACACGTGAGTCTGAGAGAGAGTTATAATGGCAGTTGAACCTGCATATGTACAACCATCCATTCCACGCTTTGATGGTCATTATGACCATTGGAGCATGCTAATGGAGAACTTCTTGAGATCCAAGGAGTATTGAGGTGTTGTTGAGTCTGGAATTCCAGCACCAGTAGCAGTGACAGCCATGACGCAGGCACAGAGGGATGAGTTGGAAGCTTTAAAATTGAAAGATCTCAAGGCAAAGAACTATTTGTTTCAAGCCATTGATCGATCTACCTCGGAGACTATTCTTTGCAAAGATACCTCCAAGCACATTTGGGATCTAATGAAGAAAAAGTATCAAGGAAATGCAAAAGCAAAGAGAGTGCAGCTTCAAACACTTCGTGCAGAATTTGAAGCTTTACACATGAAGTCAGGAGAAACAATTGATGATTTTTTCTCTAGAACGATGACAGTTGTTAATCAGAGACGCATATATGGAGATACGATGGAGGATGTTCTTATTGTTGAAAAGATCCTTCGTTCTTTGACAGCAAACTTTAATTATATCGTTTGCTCAATTGAAGAATCTAAGGATCTTGATGAACTAACCATTGATGAATTGCAGAATTCTTTACGGATACATGAACGAAAACTACACAAAGCTGTAAGTGAGGAACAAGCTTCACAAGCTGCAGTTAACAATCATAGTTCATCTTTAGTCAATGAAGATCAAGTAAAAGGAGATAAAGATCAAAAGCAGCAGCAAAAGAAATCTGGAAACAATCAGTCATCTCCGTGGAAAGGGCGAAATCGTAATGGCCAACATTCAACAAAAAATAAATCAAAGTTTGTAGACAAGTCAAGAGTTGAGTGTTATAGATGTCACAAGTTTGGGCACTACAAGTCAGAGTGTCGAACTAATCTGAACAAGCAACATGGAGCAAGATCAAATTTTACTGGGGTAGAAGAAGAAGAAGTTTCCCTCCTTTTAGCATGTCATGAGAAGGAGGAAAGTCATCAACACTTGTGGTATTTGGATACAGGATGCAGTAATCACATGTGTGGTGACAAGTCTGTTTTTTCAGATTTGGATGAATCATTTCATACTACAGTAAATTTGGTGATAACTCCAAGGTATCTGTCATGGGAAAGGGTAATGTTTCGATCTGCACCAAAGAGCACTCAAACCAGATTATTTCAAATGTCTTTTTGTTCCAGATTTAAAGACCAATCTGTTGAGTGTTGGTCAACTTCAAGAGAAGGGGTATGAGATATCCATCAAAGATGGAGTGTNTCTAGTGCATGTATCTCCATACACCGAGGTCACGCCGGTCTTAGTTCATTTCAAGTTCCCACCTGAATGAGTGACCAGGGACAGTTTAGACTAATTATCACATAATTAATCAGGGATTGTTATCATAGTAAACATGCTAATAATATGATAACGACTTAATTTATCATCCATAAAATGATTGGCCCTAGGGCACAATCTCCAACAGAAAGTTCTACAGCAAAAGAAGATGGTGGATGGGCTTCCAAACTTTGTTAGTCCGTCAGAAGTTTGTAATGACTGTGTTGTTAGCAAACAACACCGCAACTCTTTCCCTAAGGGAAAATCTTGGAGAGCAAAGAATGTACTAGAATTGGTGCACTCTGATCTTTGTGGCCCAATAAATCCATCTTCAAATGGAGGTAAAAGATACATGAGTACTTTCATTGATGATTATAGTCGAAAAGTTTGGGTTTATTTTTTGCAAGAAAAATCAGAGGCTTTTGCAGCTTTTAAAAGCTATAAAGCATTGGTTGAGAATGAGACTGGAAGTACAATTAAAATTCTCAGAACTGATCGCGGTGGAGAGTATAACTCGCATGATTTTGTAGAATTTTGTGAGACTCATGGAATCAAAAGGCAGTTGATAGCAGCATACACACCCCAACAGAATGGAGTGTGTGAGAGAAAGAATCGTACCATCATGAATATGGTGTGAAGTCTTTTGATAATGAGTGGCTTGCCAAAGCATTTCTGGCCTGAAGCAGTGAACTGGAGCATTCATGTGCTGAATAGGAGTCCAACTTTTGCTGTTCTTAATATGACACCAGAGGAAGCTTGGAGGGGGTATAAACCATCAGTGGATCACTTTAAAATTTTTGGGTGTATTGCATATGCCCACATTCCAGATGAAAAGAGGAAGAAGCTTGATGACAAAGGAGAAAAGTGCATTTTTCTTGGTGTCAGTGATACTTCCAAAGCTTATAAATTATATAATCCTATCACCAAGAAAATTGTGATTAGCCGAGATGTGATCTTTGATGAAGAGAAATTCTGGAAATGGGAGGAAAACAGTCCTATTGAACAACTTCCAGTCGATTTTGATGCTGAATGTGACGATAATGACTTGGCACCTCACACTCAAACCCCTCCAAGTGGCGATGAACGAAGACCTCATCGAGTTAGAAGAAGACCAGCATGGATGTCTGACTATGAGGTGACTGGAATAGAACAAACAGATGACCCCTTAACTCATTTTGCTATGTTTTCAGAGTGTGATCCTATGTTCTTTGAGGAAGCCATAAAAGAGACAAAATGGAGAAAGGCAATGGACAGTGAAATTGCAGCAATAGAAAGGAACAATACTTGGGAGTTGGTGGATCTTCCACGTGGCCAGAAATCCATTGGAGTGAAGTGGGTTTACAAAACAAAGTTGAATGAGAAAGGGGAGATTGAAAAATACAAAGCACGTCTAGTTGCTAAAGGCTATAAGCAAGAATATGGAACTGACTACACTGAAGTTTTTGCTCCAGTTGCACGACATGACACAATCAGAATGGTAGTTGCATTAGCAGCTCAAAACTCATGGCCCATATTCCAACTTGATGTGAAATCCGCTTTTTTGCATGGAGATCTTAAAGAGAAGGTATTTATTGAACAACCTCCTGGTTATGTTAAAGTTGGTGATGAACATAAAGTTTATAAGTTGAGAAAAGCCTTGTATGGTTTAAAACAAGCTCCGCGTGCTTGGTATGGTCGAATTGAAGCTTATTTTTTAAAGGAAGGTTTTCATAAATGTCCTTATGAACATACACTCTTTGTAAAATTGGAGGGTGATGGAAAAATGCTTATGGTTTGCCTTTATGTTGATGATTTGATTTATACGGGCAATGATAAGGCCATGTTTGATCAATTTAAAGCATCTATGATGATTGAGTTTGACATGAGTGATCTTGGTGTGATGCGCTACTTTCTTGGCATAGAGGTGATTCAATGTGCAGGTGGCATATTTATTTCTCAAGAAAAGTATGTGCAAGAGATCTTAAACAAGTTCCAGATGGAAAATTGTAACTCTGCTAGTACGCCAATGGAGGCTGGAATGAAGCTTGACAAAAATCTTGAAGGAAGAAACGTTGACAGCACTGTTTACAAGCAAATTGTGGGAAGCTTAATGTATTTGACCACCACAAGGCTAGACATTATGTATGTTGTGAGTAGAATCAGTAGATACATGGAAAATCCCAAAGAAACACATCTTCTTGCTGCTAAAAGGATCCTTAGATACTTGCAAGGTACTGCTAAATATGGCTTGTTCTACAGGAATGGTGAAAAATCAGGTCTGTTTGGATTCACAGATAGCGACTATGCTGGAGATCCAGATGATCGAAAGAGCACATCAGGCTATCTGTTCATGATGGGAGCAACAGCAATTTCATGGTCTTCAAAGAAGCAACCAATTGTCACTTTGTCAACAACTGAGGCAGAATTTGTGGCTGCAACAGCATGTGCTTGCCAAGCAATTTGGTTGAGAAGGATTCTTGGAGAGCTTCACTTCAAGCTAGAAGGACCTACTTCCATTTACTGTGATAATGGGTCAGCCATCAAGCTTTCTAAGAATCCAGTTCTTCATGGGAGAAGTAAACACATAGATGTGAGATTTCACTTTCTAAGGGATCTCACAAAAGAAGGAGTCATTGAACTCATATACTGCAGAAGTGAAGTTCAAGTGGCAGATATCCTAACCAAGCCTTTGAAACTGCCAGCATTTCAAAAACTAAGGGAAGCACTTGGTGTATGCACTTTTGATACTCGCTAAACTGATTAGTTTGCAAACTATCAGTTTAAGGGAGGCATTATTGGGTATTTTATTGTACGTGTCTTTTAGTCCCTAGTTTGTAGGAATCAGTTATTTAATTAAGTTATTTGATTTGATTATGTTGTTGTAGGTTTTAAGGAGTCAGTTTTTAGTTCCCATTTTATTGGGATTTCAAGTTGTGTTATTTATTATCTCAAGTCAATGAAATTATTAGTGTTTTTTGCTGTTATCCTTTTGCTGTCATCTGCTATTCCTTTTCTCTACTTTCTATCTAAGGCTAACAAGTAGCTATCTTCATCTGGATACTTTTCACTGGCATAAAACAGCATATGCTCTAGAACAAACAAAAATCAACTAATAAGGCTATAAATTTTTTAGATTAATAATACTTTGAGCCCTCGCCATAGAAGATGCACCCAAGGTAAATATATCTTTTCTTTTCTTTTTTTTCCTTTCACAAAACATTTGTATAAGAAATCATAGTGAGTGTTCTGCTGAAATTATAGACTAATTACATGTTTTTTTTACCGTTTAATGTCAATCAATCTCTAAACCTGAAGTTGATGATAGCTTTGTATCGCCAAAGCAAAAAATATCTTAACACACCAACCTCCAATAGTTAAAGTAATCATAGTGAGTGTTCTGCTGAAATTATAGACTAATTACATGTTTTTTTGTTTACCGTTTAATGTCAATCAATCTCTAAACCTGAAGTTGATGATAGCTTTGTATCGCCAAAGCAAAATATCTTAACACACCAACCTCCAATAGTTAAAGTTGACCGTTTAAAGTTAATCATTCTCTAGGGTCAAAGTTGATGATAGAATAAGATAGTTATTCTCAAAGAATGTAATCATGAAATGTGCCGCAACACACCAATCTCCAATACTCCACACGTTTTTACCGATTCAGCAAAACAAAAAACGACTACAACAGAAAGCTATCGAAACCATTTAAAATACATAAACGCAACCAACTACAATGACCGCCACACAGAGTCAGAATTTACCAAGGAAATGCGCGAGGCCTTTGTTGGAGATTGTGCCCTAGGGCCAATCATTTTATGAATATGTTTTGAACATATTGATTAATTTATGGAGATAAATTATGTCGTTATCATATTATTAGCATGTTTACTATGATAGCAATCCGTGATTAATTATGTGATAATTAATCTAAATCTGTCCCTGGTCGATTGTTTTCATGGGAGCGAAAATGAACTAAGACCAGCATGACCTCGGTGTATAGAGATACATGCATTAGATGCTGGAACGAGAGTCATGGTGCAATTATGTAAAGGGTTACAAGTTGCTGGACTGACCCGGAGAGTCCTGCATGGGTTTAGTCATCAGCTTGCCTCTCCTGTACGCCTGTCACGACGCCTTAGACCTGAGGCCATCATTATTCTGGCGTTGTAGTTGTCAGACTTTGGCCTAGTCTAACGTTGCCCGTAGCAGGGTAGCCATAAGGGCTAGGTACGGGTTTGGTTGATTACCGTGCTGAGGAATGTGGATTGGCCACAATGGGATTTTGTCCCTCATTAAATGAGAGATATCTAACTGGCGCCCTCGATGAGTCTGTCCAAGGAAATGCGTGGCCACGCTGGGAAATGGGACTTACTCAAGAAGATCGAGAAAGTTGTGGTTTGGATTATGGATGACTTTCCTGTGCCTAATCCATGACCAAGATATCGTGTGACAATAGGGTCTATGACAAGGAGGTACTAAGGTTAAGTCGGTTTTGGTAAAAACGATAACTCACGTGTTTTGGGTAGTCGTGATGGCTTGCTAGAGTCCGCTCACGACTTGTAAGTCATAGAGATGGCTTGCTGCCAACTTCACGTGAGGCCTGCTGGGTCACACATGAGCAGGATCTGGACACCGCTTAAAGGGACACGAATTAGGGTTAATTCGTGAGTCACTCCGGTGACACAATTTAAGACATAGCAAAATGTCTGGGACATTAAGTCTTGTCTTAAATAATCTACAGTTGTGATATATTTAAATTTGTGGGACAAGTTTAAATATAATAATTGTTAAATATTTAATAGGGATTAATCTATTTACAATTTTAATATTAGGGAATAATAAATCAGATAAGATTCCTAAAAGTTAGGAGATTATTTATTTATTAAATTCTCTAAAATTGATTTGAGGGTGGCGCCTCTTTTGGTGATTTTATTAATAAAATTGTTTTATTAATTAAAGTCATGAGTTTGAATTCAAAAGATTTGATGTAGATTTCAAAAGATTTGAATCAAAGATATTAGGGTAATATCTTAACTCATAATCTTTGGAAGATCATGACTTCCTAAGAGTTAGGAATGTTTTTGATTTATAAAATTCCAATGAAAAATTAAGGCATATGGCGCATTGCACTAGTGGGGCCCAAGGGGAGATTTGATCTTCCATTTGATTCTCCAAGATTGCAATTTGAATTTGAATTGAAATATTAAGTAATATTTTAATTAGATATTCAAGTCCTAAAATTATGATATTATTGTAATCTCATAATTTTATAATTTGATAATCATATAATTTAGGGATTCCCTAATTATAATTATCAATTCCCTATTTTATGAAATAAAATAGGGGGAAGTCGCCTACTCCCTAAAACCCTAGCTCATTTTGTGATTTTGTCTTCCTCCTGGTAGAGAGAGAGAAAAATCGCCAACTTCAATCCTAGAGAGAGGAAAAGTCGAATTTCCTAAGAGTTAGTGAGAATTTGTCTGGTTCAACAACTAGGGTTTTGAGAGAAGAAAAACAAAAGGAGTTTTGTGTTTTCTTCTTCCTTGCGCCACCTGTTGCTTCTTGATTCAAGAAAGAGTTCTTGAATTCAAACACTGTAGATTTGGTCCCTGGTTCTTTTGGAGAAAAGAACAGAAGGCTAGCACCTTGGTGCCCGACAAACTGCTTTTGTGGATCACCGGCGGAGGAAGGACGCTACGAGTGGACTTCTAGGACACGCCCCGTACAACCAAACCGATTGGAACTCGTGAGGTATACCACTATCTTAACAGGTTTTAAATTCAACTAGCGGATCTCCTGGGGAAATCTAGGGCTTGGCGCATAAAATTTTAATTTTTAACATTTGCTTCCGCTGCGTTCTTGCGCCTTGATTTCCCAACAGCCTTCAAGGCCGACTGGATCACTGAAGGAGCCGACACCAACGTCCATGGAAGAAGCACACTGGAAAGAAAAAAAAACATAGACAATGAAATTGAATTGAAATCAAATAACATAATCGGAAGAATAGATATGAAGAAAAAATTCAAAACAAGAAAACAAGAAAATCAACCTTATCAGTGTGAGGATCGCCGATGAGAAGCACTTCAAGCGAGTTCGGAAGGACGATCCTTCTGTGGTCTCTCTTGTCCGTGCGAGCTTTGAAGATCTCTACCTCCTCCTCTCCTATCGCCATCGTTGTTCTCAATTCGCTTTCGCTGAGCCTGAGCAAGCTAGGTAGATATCTATCTATATATAATTCCGGCCAGGATTCATTGTTGAAAAGATGATTGGCATTTTCTCTCAAATCACAACAAAAAATGTAATTGCCTGAGACATTTAAATTCCTTATCAGAAGGTTGTCTCCAAGAGCAAGGGCATCTTGACGACGCTTCCAAGCAAAGTTTAAGACCTTCTTAGGGAGAGAAAGTTTCCAAATCGCTTTCCATTGAGTAAAGTTGAGCAGGCTATGTTGATTGTTGAGTGTTTCCGTGTTCCATGTTGAAGAGGGGAGCAGCTCAGCTCAATTATGCCTTTCCTAAATTATGGCTGAAGTAGGAAATCTTTAGCCGTCCAAAAGATCTAACGGTCAGAAATTTACTTTATCTATTTAACAAGCTAAAACGCACCGTATTGTCTAAATCTCTCTCTCTCCAGTTTGTTCTCCTCTCCACGATCCTTCATTCTGCAAATCTGGAAGCTTCTCGTCTCGCAAACTCTTCCTCTCATCTCCATCGATCAGATCTGCGGAGCTTCCGAGCGTCGATGTTTCAAGGCGTGGACGATCGGCGAAGACGGCGGACAACGTGGAGTGAAGAAGGTGATTCGACTGTGTGGGTAAGTTGTTGTTTAAGAGCGTGGACGATCGATGAAGACGGCGAACAACACGTAGTGAAGAAATACGGTGATTCGACTGTGTGGGTATATTTTTTGCACTTTTGGTAGCCTTAATTTGACTTGTGGTAGCCTTAATTTGTTCTTCTCAACAAATATGGTTGAAGACTGCTGAAGTTTTGGCTTGTGACTGTTTTTGCTTTTCTATGGTTATAGGCAATGATTATATGGTTGAAGACAAATATTTTAGGTTTAATAATTCTGGAAACTGGTACTTATTCATGAACCAAGTAACATTTGTCTCTTTTTGCTTTTCTATGGCCCGATTGTGTGTTCATGTTTGTCATGATTTGGAGTATGTTTCTAGTGGTTTATAGTTAGAAAGAATCACTATTATAATTTATAATCATTGCCTATTTGGAGTATGTCACCAATTATTTGATTGTGGAAAGACAATAAAATTGATCCTTTGCAATTGATGAATAGTTCTTAATTCAAGTGCTATAAAATGGTATTCTGTATCTATATAGCATATACATTCAGATGCATATTCCTGAGTGCAGAAACATGACTCCAAGTGTTGAATTGGTTCTCAATCAAGCATATCTTGTTGGTTTAAAATTAAACTGTCATGCTAGTTTTGCTAGTTTAATTAATGGAAATTATTCAAAGAATTTGGCCCTATCTAAAGCTTTATTATTTGCCAAACTGCAATAAAGTGTAAACAAGAGCATATCTTTTTAAAAACACTAAAATAATAGAAGTTTTAAAATGATGTGTGCCTATATACTTTATGACCTACAAGGACAGTTTTAAAATGTTTTTCTGTACAAAAAAGTTATTATAAAGCCTCATTGCCGACCAATTCATGATTTGAATTATAAAGCCCTCATTGCCCTCAATCATGAATTGGTCGGCAATGAGGGCTTTATAATCAATATCATCGTCATTGCCGACCAATTCATCATCTATAGCCAATTGATCTGAGGTATTATAACCTCAGTTTTCCCTCCTTCAACTTTATAATACCTTTATTCATGATTTTGTACAGCCCAATAAAGAAATTTTTTTACTAGATAACCTCAGTTTTGAATTGGTCGACAATGAAGGCTTTCTAACCTACAAGAATAGTTTTGAAATGCTATATAATAAAGCCCTCGTCGCCGACTCTCACATTATATATATATAGTACTATTATAAAAAAATTTCATAATAACCAAGAAGCATGAATAAATACCCATACATTGAAACCATGAGTTCAATATAATACTTTCACACACAGAGCTCATGATTTTACACTCTCAAAGATAAACTCATACATTTTACAGTAATGATCTGCAGAAGTTGAAGAAACTAATGTTGATGAAGTAGCAACCGAAAGACAAGAGAATGAACCAGTGAGCAGATACACAGGGAGATGCAACGAGCATTGATGAACCAGCTGCTATGAAAGTAATTAAGAGAAGATGAAAAGTTGAAGGAGGGAAAATGGAGGAGGGAAAATGGAGGTGACGAGCAGACCCTCTGTTTTATTAAGCAAAAAGGCGCCAAATTTTGCCTCTCATCTACGTTTCATATTAGCAAAAAGCAAAAATTAAAACGCACCGTTTCACTTACCCAAACGGTGCGTTTTGCGCCTGTTTTATTGGTGGACTAATTCTAACCGTTAGATCTTTTGGACGGCTAATATTTCCTACTTCAGCCATAATTTAGGAAGGGCATAATTGAGTTGAGCTGCTCCCGCTGAAGAGATAGTAGCCATCTTTCACAGTATACTTACCATATGTAATTCTCTTCCAAATCACTTTGTCCTCAAGGTCATATCTTGATGTGGGTAATTGCAAGGTTTTATTTGCAGTCTGAACAGTGTATATCTGCTTGAGCTAGTGTTGTCAGAACCGAACCGGATAGAGACTCGGACAAGCATTCGGTTCACGGTCTGATTGGTTTAATTGGTTGAACCATCGGTCAGACTGGATGACTCAATAAATAATTATTTTTAATATATTAAATATATATACTATATATTTTTTGTTTGTGGTTTAAGAGATGCTTTTGATTTATTACTAAATACATTTCTTCATCTAAATAATATAATTTTTCTCTCCACTATTAAAGATTATAGATTAAATGCATTTTTTTCAAGCAAGTGAATGGATTTAATGTATATTAAACAATATCTAATAAGTCATAAATTCATAATAGTTAATTGAATTCAATATTTCGACCCTCAAATTTCAAGTTCAACACAAAATAGAGGAAGATGACCAAATAAGAAAATGAAATGAGAGCATAAGCAAAAAAAAAATGAGATTTTTTTAAAAAATAAAAAAAAATAGTTGGACCACCAATTCGGTCCAGCGGTTCGACCCCGATTCGCCAGTTTTGTCTGGTTAAAACCGGTCCAACTGACAGTTTGGTTTTTTTGGTCGAACCCACTCACTTTCACATTCGGTTGGCGGTCAGACTGGTTGAACAGTCCGGTCTGGTTCTGACAACACTGGCTTGAGCTTGTTAGTATCCTACTTGTTGTGTTGGTTAAGGTCGTGAACAGTTGAGAATTGGTGCCTGTTGCGACCCGGCTCGAACTGGAACTTGTTGTTAATGCTAATAGATCTGCCATTACCAATTTGAGGCATTTGAAGGATACCAGAATAGGTTCCCACCATCTCTTTGCAAGGTACTTACTTTGAGCTCATAATTTTGCTGAGCAGACAATCCTTTAATTGCAGAATTCTCAAAAGCTGTTTAGAAAGCAAGGCACAGTTTAAGTCCTCAAAAAGTCTTATATTTAAGCCACCAACAGCAAGAGTCCTACAAATCTAATCCCAGTTCATCATGTGAATTTTGTTGGCATCGCGGTCATTGCCCCAAAAGAAGTTTCGGATAATGCGATCACAATCCTAGACTTCCTGCTTAGTCAGCTTGTGAAAAGACAGTTGATGAATGAGAAGAGATTGCAAGGTCAATTTTATGAGGGTAATTCTACCTGCTTGGGAAAGGAATCTACTTCTCCATGATTGCAACCTATTTTCAAGGGTTGTTTTGATGTGAGTGAATTGAGTGACTTGAGTCTTACTTCCAACGGCTTCATCAACATAACAACCCAAGTACTTGGTGAAGCCATCAACAATTTTGCATTTTAAAGCTTTGTCCATCATCTTAGCAAGTCTCCTAGGCATGTTTTTACTGAATTTAATTTCAGATTTAAGCTTGTTCATGCACAGTCCAAAGAATTTACCAAAGGCTGATAGAAGTTTGTCAATACAATCAATGGTGTTAAGATTTGCTTTTTAAAAAAGAGAAGACAATCATCAGCAAAAAGGAGGTGGTTGATGGCTTTGTTTTCCTGTTGCAGCTTGAGCAAGTGGTGTGAAAGCACATTCATACATAGGATGAATAGATAAGGAGATAAATGATCTCCTTACTTAATTCCACATTCATGTTTGATCCACTCAGTATATGATTGCCATTTATATAAATTCTACAAGCTATGGTGGAAATACATTGATTGATAAGAGTTCTCCAAGAGCTTGGGAAATTCATATAATTTAGAGTTTCATCCAATAAGTTCCATGACAGCTTATCAAAAGCTTTAAAGAGATCAATTTAGTGGTCCTCAAAAAGTGCACAAGTTCTCCTGCAAGAATAATATTGTCTCACATCAAGCAATCCTTGACAAAAGCATTTTGATACTCAGTAATAATGATATTTGGAAGAAAGCTTTGAAGGCAAGTGGCAAGGACCTTTGCTATGCTATGATCTAATAGGTGACATTAAAAAGACTTATAGGTCTGAAGTTTTTAAAATCCAAGAATGTCTACCTTAAAAATTATTGTCACGACCCCCTCTGAGGGAGCACGTGACCGGCACGAACATGGGCCTATCCCACGCCGTAAGCCTACCCACAGACAGACCATAATAATTTGCATAACATAATTATGATGAATTACAATATACGTATATTCTCCACAATACCCATACATTATTATCTTAATGTTTACAAGCATAACTGCCAACATCGAGTGTCACTAATCAATGTAACCCCGCCTCGAAGTAACCAACCAAAATACACACACTTAATTAATCGTTCGCACAGTCGAGTCACACAAAATTTAATGAGACATAACTTCATATCCTCACCCTGATTGACTTTCTCCTGGAATTTGAGGTAGTAACTTGACTTGAACCTGTATCTAAAAAAAATATTAAACGAGGGGTGAGTCGAAACTCAGTGAGCAGCTAAATCATCCCAATCCTGGGATCACCAACAAAACCAACACTCATCAACAATGAAGAACTACCATAACATCCATCTAACTAAATGAATCAACGTATACCATGATTATAACGTAAATCGTATAACAAGATTAGTTCCAAGTAGAGATAACTGGTGAACCTTTAAAGAATTTAAAATATGATAACTCCAGGTATATATAAAAAAAATATTTTGGATTTAAGGAACTCTTTAGAAAAACATTCTTCGAAGATTCCTTGGGAAGAAAATGAAGTTTGACCATAGTTTGGTAATAGGAATAACAAGGGATTAAAGTCTTCTTAAAATACGATTTGGAAAGGAAAACTAAGTAAAGAAATCTTCTTCTAAAACTCTCACAAGGATCAACGTTTGGGTATGTTAGGGTATTCAAATCAATTAAAGATTTAAAACCTTTACAACTATCAAGTGAGAGAAAACTCATGAAGAGTTAAAACTGATAAATAGTATAGGTCTATCTTTAATCTTAACTTTAAAAGCCTTTCTAGGATCATGTTTTTTTAGAGGAGCTAGAAATCAAACTTTGTAAACATTATTTTAAGCAACTGAATACTTATAACTTCAAATAAAAATCTCGTTGTATAAAAGTAGAGAAACTTTATATAAAACCATGAGCAATCGAATAAAGATTACCTCGATAGCATCTCACTACAAGATAGCCAGCAACAAAATACCGCTTCAACCAATACCGTTCAGACCATCGAAGGTCAAGAATTCACGCATCGTTAATCGCAACAATATTGAACATCATAGAATCATCATTTTAAAACTAACTCAGACTTTCAGAGCAGACTAAGATTCAACAATCAGTTCATTACCCAATCACAGATATATCACAGCATCAATATTTCAATTCTTTCTCCAACCTTTAGAATCACACACAACATTATTTCAACCCGTGGGGACCGCACACAGCTTATCTCACCCATCGGGACCGCACATAGCATTATCTCAACCCGTGGGGACCGCACACAGCTTTTCACCCACCGGGATCGCACATAGTATTATCTCAACCCGTGGGGATCGCACACAGCTTTTCACCCATCGGGACCGCACATAGCATTATCTCAACCCGTGGGGACCGCACACAGCTTTTCACCCATCGGGACCGCACACAGCATTATCTTACTTATTTCACAAACAATCAACCGTAAAGCACACACCAAAGTAAAGATTTTCAATCAATACCCCAACTAGAGCTATGATAGAGCAAGCACATACACAAATGCAAACCCAATCACAATCACAAGCACAATTACAAATATAAATACAAGTATAAATACGAATGCAAATACAAATACAAACACAAATATAAAGTACAAATGCAAATGCAATCACAAGTACAATTACAAACGCAACCACGAATACAAACACAAATGGAAGTACAAGCACGGACATTAGAAGAAAAATTAAACACTACCACCATCATATATCTACTTTTACATGATCAAATAAGCTATACAAACAGAATTCCATATTTCCCATCACTTATAGAAATCAATAAAAATTGACAAAAAGAAAACACACATAAAGGAATATCACAAGGTCTATTAGAAGGTCAACAATATTGATAACTTTGTAAAGAATATTAATCGAGTTACAAAAATGTACAGATGACAATAAGTTCATCCAAACACTTGTCAAGGCCAACTTGTAGAAATTCAAATAATCAAAAACACCATCTCTTTCATCAACAATAAATGATTCAGATAACTAGTAATGCAATCTCAAGATTCCACCATCAGGGAATTTCCACCAATTTGAACATTTGTCAACCTCAACCCATCATTGGGGAGAATCACACATATTCAACTCATCCCGTAATCGGATAATATACCATACACAATCACTCATCCACAAGGAAATAATAACTATATCAAGTAACTTAATTCCAAGTCCATCACTCACCTCCATCAATGAAATATTTAAATTGCAAAGACTTACATTCAAAAGTGCTCGGGATTCCCAAATTTCAACAAACTATCGATGAAAGAGTTAGATCACAGAATAAACGAACATCATCATCAATCAAACCCTCACACGGGGCAAAGAGGAAAAAGCCACTCACCTTAATCCGGAGAATCGATAAAGGCACCTTATAGCTTTTAGCCAACGATCAGTGTAAGCAAATCTACAATCACATTAACAACAAATTTTCATTCGATATACTACGAGAATTAACTCTAAATGATCCGAAAGTCCAACCTTCATACGATATCATCATCTTACCCCGAGAAACACATCTTTACTCAAAGAGCTTATCCTACCTCTACTCACACCCTCCTAGGATCCTAACACTTAAACAAGAGACTAAAGAGAGACTTAGGTATCAATTTAGGAGCTTTAACAATGTCGTGGAACCCATGAGTTAAGATTAGTTCATAAGAAAATTTTAAAACTAAAGCATAGATCAATCTCACCACTTGACACATTCTTTTTCCTCCAAATTTAAGTTGCATTAACAAACTACCGCACTTTAAATTCAATATCATTGTTCCAAAACTCTTCATAATTCCAAAGTATCTCATTTAGTTCATCAAAACCATAAAAATCCCCAATAGGGACCAATTTGCAAACTTTAAAGTCTCACCAAGAAAAATCAAGTTTCAAAATATATATTCTAAATTCAAGTTAATATTATAGAACTCATTATAACCCTCAAATAAACTCATCCAACTTATCAAATTCAAGAAAACATATAGGTTTAGTCAAAAACTTTGAATAAAAGTTTGTCTAAATTTCAATTGGGTCCCTAAATTGATGAAAGTGGAATTAAGCTTCAATCCAATGATAAACATTTCATTAATATCATCAATTACTTGCATTAAAATCATTGAATTCAAGGAACATGAAAGATTTGGCAAAAACCCCAACTTAAAGAGTGCCCTAGGTTTCCTAATTCATGAACAATGGGGGTATGGGTTTCAAACAACCATGGCATGATTCTAGAGTAATTAGAACATCAAAAATCCCTCAAGGAACAGCAGCAACCAGCAAATTAGTAGCAACAACCGAAAATTGAAGAAATTTAGCAAGGAGGGACGAAATGGGGGAAAAACGTCACCTAGAAGAAGAGAGAGAAGGAGCAGCGGCGGTGGCGGCCAAACAGTGGTCGCCGGCGACTTCTGAACCAGTGGGGGTGGTCGACGTCGGCTGCGGTGGTGGCTGGTGGTGGCTGCTGCGGCGGTGGGGGAAATGAGGATGAGAGGCGAGAGAAATTTTGAGAATGGAGAGGGAGAGTGTCGAAGGCTCAAGTAGGAAATTTTGGGGTCTATTTTGAAATTTTCAAAAGTTAGGGCAGCAATCTGCTATTTAATTGCAGGACCTCGGGAATTGGTATTTGTGAAAAAGCCCCAAAATTGTTTAAATCTTTCTAAAACAGTCCGAAAATCTTAAAATTTTAGAAATAAAATTTCTTTACAAAATTTATATCATTAGCTTTGTTACGAAGAGTAGATTCTTAATATGTAATTTGTTTTTGAAAAATTTATCTCTAAGACATTTCAAGTTATATTTGAATGCATCATTTTCCAGATCCAGGGAAAAACCCAGATGAAATTTTAAACTCTGCTTGCTCCCAAATTTCTACCATAAGCTCAATAAAATATGAGGATCTCAAATATGACAATTAAAATTTTAAATTTTTGAGTTCACTAATTTCAAAAAAAATTATAATCTAAAAACTCCTAATATTAGTCTAAAACTAGCCTGAAAATCCATCTATAATTCTAAAAATCACTTATTTTATTTCTAAGCAACCAAAACTAAATTCTAAGACGCTGGGACCTCACAATTATGATGATATAATTTCATCGGACTCTTTAAGAATATGTAAAAACTTGTTACTTTGTATCTTCATTTTATTGGTAAGTTTTTTTTTAATGCTAAAAGGAGCATTTAAGTATTTTCTTAGTGTTATAAATAATTGTTTGTGAATATCCACATTTGACTTTTGGTATTCTCGGTGTATAGAAGTTTGAATTTTCCTTTAGTTTCTCTATGTATATGAATATGATCTTATCCCTGCATTATGTACATTAAGTTGGTACATCTCCCTTGTAGATCCTTTAGCCTATAAATAGAGGCTTTAGGTGTTGATGTAAAGTTGATGATATCAGTTGAATGAAAGAATCACTCTCTCCTCCTACTTTTTCCTCTACTTTGTATATTCTTATTTCTTATATTTTATAACATGTTATCAGCACGAGCCTCTACCGGTTTGAGCTTTTGGCATCTGTGCACGCGTCTACTCATGCAAGCCTTTGGCATCTGTTCATGGGTCTCTATCCATTTGAGTTCTAGGTAACTGAACATGAGCCTTTACCGGTGAGTTTTTGGTAACTAAGTACAAATCTCTTCTGATTTCAATTTTGGATAATTAAAGAGGTAAGTTAATTATCGTTCAAGCTTTCTTGTTAACTTACTAAAGGTAAGAAACTTTTATACTCGATTCTTTATCATTATCATAATATATTTTATAAGTTTATTATTGTGGTTGTCTTCTTAAGATTTGGAAATGTTTCGTATAGCTTGAAACTTCATCTGATTGAGTTTTCATATGATTAAATAAAAGTGACCAAGTCACATGTAATTACAGTTTCATATGATTAAGTAAATGACTTGAAGTCATATTATGTTTTGATTCAGCAAGATTGAATCAATTATTGTATTCTTGTCAAAGATTAGTGCATTGATAGGTCATTGCACATGTTGATAATTTATCAAGGGCAATAGTTTGATTCTTTGGCTATTGAAGCTGTATAATATTACCCTTGATGACTAATAGACTTTGGCTATTGAAACTGTCCAATATCAGCCTCGAAGGCTAATAAACTTTAGCTATTGAAGTTGTAAAATATCAGCCCCAAAGACTTAGACTTCGGCTATTGAAGTTATCTTATATCAGGCCTAAAGGCTAATAGTTTGACTATTGAAATGATCTTATAATGCCTTGAAAGCAATAGTTTAGCTATTGAAGATGTATTATATTAGCCATGAAGGCTAATAGTCAAATAGAAATTAATAACCTTGAAGGTGAACCTTGAAGGTGAATAGAAATATATTTTAACCAATTTCTAATAGCAATTACGGTGTTGTTAAAAAAAATATATTTGTCAATAGTCCTGAAGACTAACATCAATCTAAATATTTGATAGACCTGAAGGTCTATATCAAAATAAATGTTTATTTTATATGTGGATTGATTGATGTATTTTTAGATGTGATATGTGGTCACAATTAATCTTGTGAGGTGTTTGATATGTTAAAAATTATTGATATTGAGTCTCCAGTAGAGACGGCAGTGACAATATGTCAATTATTAAATGAGATTGTCATTGATTTATTTTGACAAGTGAACCTGAAGTTCACAGTACATTTATTCTGATAATGATTATTTTTATTTGAAAGAAAGAGAATTGAAAAATCTCACAAAGATACTTTGGAAGAGTAATAATATATACTCTAGAAGAGTATGAATCTCATATTAACAAGATTATATTTCTTGACGTAACCCTGTAGTGGTTTGAAATTTGGATACTATTAAAGTATCACATCAATAAACTCAAGGAAAATTTGAGTATATGATATGAATGAGTTTACATCTTGGTATCTCAATGAATATGAGATAGTTCTTGAAGAACTGAATATGAGATAGTTCCTGAAGAACTAAATATGAGATAGTTCCCGAAGAACTAATCCATTTTATTTAATTTATTTATCTCATTTATTTCTTTGATTATATATTATTATTCTATTATCCATTTTTCATTTGGTTAACAATTTATATGTTAATAATGTATTCTTTTATTTCTTTCATACTTTCATCTATCTTTATATGATTTCTTGTTTGAATATAAATCATGTATACATCATATTGTATATCATACGATCAAATATCTTATTGAATTATATCAAGCTTTCCCGAAGGAAAGAAAAATGTTATGGAGGAAAAAGTAAATATATATCGGGCATGACGACATGTGATCATATGCTCCAGAAGAGCCCTCCATCTTGTACTATATTTGTATTAGTACAATTAAAACATATGTTGTAATGGACCAGCAGTTCTTTGACATATGTTGTAATGAAGCTGAGGTTCATTAATTTAAAGGAGAAATGAACCAGAAGTTCATTAATTTAAAGGATACGTTTATAATTTTGTATGACCGGTTAGACCATCCCGGTTCACGAATAATGCGAACTCAAATTAATGCCTATTAAAGAACCAAAGGTTTCTTGTATATAATGAGTTCTTGTGTTGCATGTTCTCAATGAAAATTGGTTTTAAGACCATTACCAGCACAAGTTGGGATTGGATCCCTTGGAATTCTTGAACGTGTTCATAGAAAAATTGTGGATCTAAAGTGCCACCTTGTGGACATGTCGATCCACTTTGTTCAAGTAAAAAGATTGAGCTCAAATTTTGGATTATTTCATTAAGAAAATTTTATAATGCTGGTGAATTTATATCCTAGGTCTTTAAGGACTATTATATAGTAGTTGGGATAAATGTGGTACATCATATTGTTTATGTCCACACGGTAAATGGTCTTGTTGAATAATTAAATGCCTGATGAGAACATATCAATTTATATGATGCAGCACTTGTACGCATTAAATTAATAACATATCGTAAATTCTCCCCTATGCTATTGGCTTTGGGTCAGGAGCCGAATATTTCTCATTTAAGAATTCTTTGGGTGCTGGATTTATATTGCTCCACCATGTGAATCAAAATGGGCCCCAACAAAAATTGAGAATATAAGTTGGGTATGAATCCTGTTAAATTATAGTTCATGACATGATTTGTTAATGAAATTAATTTTTCAGCATTAGGAGGAGAAATAAAATAGCTGGAATGGAAAAATGAATTACAAGGAATGCATGGTTATTATGTTCATTTGATCCTCATGTGAACTTGAAGTTCAAAGAATAATTTATTTGAAGAATATTGTAAATAAATTGCAAAATGCATTCATTGACCCATAGAAATGGTAAAGACAGATTTTCCAGCTGGAAATGCTCCAATATATATTGAAGTCCCTGAAGTGACTAATCGGTTCCAGAGATAAGAATCCTAAAAAATAAAAAGAGCATCTGAAAAAGATGATTGAATTGAGGAAATATATGAAGGCATAATAAATGAAAAATCTCCAGAAGAGATTCAAGTACCTGAAAGTGTAAAAAATAATGAGATCTCAATATGTTTATTATTGCCAAAGTATGGAACCGATATGAAAATATTGTCGACAAAGTATTTACATATAATGTAGCGCTACAAATTACAAATTATAAAGAAATTGAGGATCATGAACAATAATTCGTCGAAGAGTGTCGACGTTAGAAATTGGCCAAATTGAAAAGAAAGGATCCAAGATGAGTAAAACTCACTCGAGAAATGTGGAAATTTTTGGACTTGAAGTCCACCGACATAATGGTGTACAACCAGCATGATGGTGTACAGCCAGTTGAATATAAATAAGTCTTTGTGCGAAAAGAAACGAGCGAATTGCAATTTTGAGATACAAAGACTAGAAATTTATTTTAAGGAGTTTAATTCTCCCATGGTGGATGCAATGATTTTGAATATATGATCTGGTTGTTTATAAAAGGCTTTGATGTCCAAATATTCGAAGGTGTGAAGTTAGTAGGGTACAAATGAGTTTATGAGTAAAATCGTAATAAAAATAAAAGGCTAAAGTCGTAAGATATAAACTCAAAGGTCTCACATTGAATATGTAAAGACATATTCTCTGGAGATGAATACAATCCTGAAGATGGATGCGACCCCCTTCAAATATTTTAGTAGTCTGGCATTGTATGAAAAACTTGATATGTATCTAATTAGTTTGGTTATAGTCCATTCATATGGCTTATTGAACAATGAAATTTATATGAAAATCCCTGAAGGATTATAGGAAGCATGCCAGATGTCTTGTTCAATAAAGATAAATAAAATCCTACATGGGTTTGAAAAAAAAAACTGGACATATGTGGTACAGTTATCTCAAGAAATATTATTTAAAAGATATCAAACTGTGTATATTTATTATTGTTGGAACTCCTGAAGAGTTCATAACATAGTAAAATATTGATAGTTTTGCAAGAAAAAATTTACAAAGATAAAATTTTGTCTCATCTTACAGATTATGCATATTATAATAGTGAGGTTATCACTCATATTATATAGAAAGTGTATTGAGATATTTTCACATGGATAAGGTGCATGGAAATGGTGTAACCATGACAGGTTAGATAAATCATTTGAAGTGATAAAGTATCCTGTTAACCTCAAATGAAGATGAAATTCTTTGAGCCTGTAGTACCATATCTTCATATTATAAGCGGATTAATGTTTTCGGTACACTTGCTAGTGAGATATAGTTATTCATTAATCAAAAGACATTGACAATGAATGAAAAATATTTTAAAGATAAAGGTTTATTTTATTTAAAAAAATTTAGTTCACCATTCCTTGATGATGTAGATGCTAGCTGATTATCTGATCTTCAGAGACAATGCATAAGAAAATTAAGAATGTGTTTAGATGAGACTACTAATTCAACACATCCAGAAGATGTGTAATTTGTTTTTGCAGGGAAATGTGTCAACCTTATTGTATGAAGATAATATGACATGTATAGCAAGACAACATAACAGTTCAACGAGTTCGGTCAAGTGATAATTTTGCAGATTTTATGGAGCATTGCCAATTGCAGCATTTGAGAACTTGGTTTATCAAATTGGAATTCGTCAATTAAAAGACCCTTAGTGATGTTATAATGAGGGGGAGATACGCGCGGTACTCTTTTTCCCTTCGCCATGGTTTTGTCCCATTGGGTTTTCCTGGCAAGGTTTTTAATGAGGCAGCTTGTAATGCGTATCAATAAATTGTGAATGTTCAAGGGGAGTGTTATAAATAATTGTTTGTGAATATCTACATTTGACTTTTGGTATTCTCGGTGTATAGAAGTTTGAATTTTCCTTTGGTTTCTCTATGTATATGAATATGATCTTATCCTGCATTATGTATTGGTACATCTCCCTTGTAGATCTTTTAGCCTATAAATAGAGGCTTTAGGTGTTGATGTAAAGTTGATGATATCAGTTGAATGAAAGAATCACTCTCTTCTCCTACCTTTTCCTCTAATTTGTATATTCTTATTTCTTATATTTTATAACACTTAGAAGTTTTATTTTTGAAGAATTATTTTCTTACAAGTTTTTTTTGGGGAAGTTCTTACAAGTTTAATCTTAATATGAATATGAATATGAAAAATAAAAGTGTATATAATATTTAAAAATAAAAGTGTATTTACGATCCTACCCCTGTTCTTTAGGCTCTTTGGCTCACACAGCCGCACGCACTCTCTCTCTCTCTCTCTCTCTTC
>QANZ01054048.1:129188-149134 GCA_003254925.1 Chamaecrista fasciculata | reverse complement strand
ATTATTCATTTTTATGGATTAAATAGTATACCATTTTAATTTTTTAAGAATTAAAGAGTATGTTATTTTAATTTTTTAGGAACTAATTATTTTGTCAAAGTCTCAAATTGGTCCCTTATGTATGGGGTAGATTTTAAATTGGTCTCTTATCTTTCATTTGTTTCAAATTGATCTGATATATTTACATGATATTTCAAATTGGTCCCAAATCTACTTTCGAGATGCAATTTGACCTCATTTACTAGCGATTTAATTTGAACTGAGAAAGAACTCTTTAAGAATTAACACATAGATTTGAAGTCGTCGCATCCGGACTTGAAACGTGAGAAATATAACTAATTTTTTTTGTTTGACTGTGAAACAAGTTACCCACTTTTGGGACTCGATTTGACCTTGCTTTTTTAATGCTCCCAAAGTACTTGTAAAAAGAAACTCATAACTCTGAACTTGTCGCATTTAAGCTTGGAATGATAGAGATATGATTATATTCAATATGTTTTGGACCAATTTGAATCATCATTGAAACATATAGGACCAATCTAAACAAATGAAAAATAAGGGACCAATTTGAAATCTATCTCATACATAAGTGATGGGTGTCGAATCCACCAAAAATAATTAACCTGATTCTACACACTAAAATAATAAATTATAGTAAGGGTGAGAACAGGGTCGGTCCACAGAGACTAGCATTGTCTAAAGTTTATCAACCAAATTTAAAGAATACAAGAAACAAAAGATAAATTGTGAAACTAAGATATAAAATACCACAAAATAAAATAGTAATAAAAGTAACCGATAGATGAGGGCTTGGCTAAGATTAATCTTCATGGAGTCTCGCACTTGATCATTGATGTCAAAGATAATTTTTCATCAAAATAAAATAGGTTAACGAAATTACACGGAAATCACTTTTTCTTTAAAGTTGATTAAAGGATAACATACCCAATTTAATCACTTATTAATTAGACGAATCCGACATGATCGACAATTCAATCTAAATTAACATAGTTAAGATCCGAAAGATATTAACCCTAAACAATTAATTTACGAAATTACTTGTTCAGATTTTTTTCTCCCTAACATGGTACGACCTTCTTAGTTGCTACTAACATATTAATTACGAATTAACAAGAACACCTAGTATTATGTTAACACATCAATTAGACAACTAGGAATTAGTTGAATACTCAACTTGAAAACAATTAAAAGCGAAATAGGAGAAGAGAAAATATTATAAAACGATGAAGACAAGTAAAAACATGATCTCACAAGTGTTGAAACATCAAATCAGAATGAACACACTGCGCAAGGCCTTGCGAGAAGAAGAGAGATGATCGGAGATTCGATCCCCCATTCACTAACTTGAGAGGGGTATTTATAATGTTTCTTTAACCCTAATTCCCTTCTTGAGCTATTCTAATACGAGCAAGATTCTACTTATTAACAAAGATTACAAAATACTTTAAAATTTAAAATTGAGAATTTGCGCTTAAGTCTAGGCAAAGGTACTACGCACACCTCTAATGATTTCACTCACTTCAAACTCGGTTTGGTCCTTAAAACATTATGTGCTGACAATTCAATCTTTAGATTGAAATATACAAGGCCAACGTCTTAAATTGGTCCCTTATTGATAAATTTGTTATTTTGTGTATTTTAAAGGTATAATTATTAATTTATTTGTATTCAAATTATTATTTTATCTCAATATATTTTAATTATTTGATTTTTTTTTCTTTTTCTTAAGTATAAATTTAAAATATGATATTTTGTGTTTAAATTTGATATTTCTTTAATATCATATCTTTTAAACTTAGGATATAAGTTTATATTATCTCCCATTGATCTTGTAGATCAGATTTTAATGTCAAAGATACTTCAATCAAGAAGATCCAATTTCAAGATCAAAAGATCCACAGATATTTTCTCGTGGAGTACAAGTCACCCGAGAGATATTTTCGTTGGCCTTATATATTTCTTGTGAACACCGAAAGCACACTTCACCACACCCAACTCGGTGCGTGCTGATTTCATGCAGAAAGCACACTTCAAGATAATACCCTACGCCCCCTCTGATTTTTGCTTGGCTGGTTTCGTTGATTTGTAATTTGGATATATTAGAGATTGATCGAGAGAAAGTGGAGCGAGATTGAAAAAAAAGTGAAATTGAGGGGAAGCTCGAACAAACAGGTGATAGGAATAGGAAGGACACATTGAGAGGTGATTTGCCATGACCCCCTTTTATTGTTTAATTGATTTGATTTCATTAAAGATTGATTTTCAATTTTTGGTGCGTGCTGATTTCATTGTAAGTGGTTTTGTTTATTGTTGATCTTCAAGATAATAGCTTGCATGAAATGTGTTTGTAAAAATGCATCAATGAAACAAGAGTTGTAGTTTTCCTTTTCCTTATCAGTTTAGTTATTTTTTTTTAAGTTTTCCTTTCCTCATTTGCCCTGTTTAGATTCCGTCATCTTTAAGGGGTTGTTTTTTTATATCACATTCAGTTTTCAAATGAGCTTTAAGGCTTTGATTTTGTGACTGTAATCACATCTCTTTGGGACCATGCTTAGTCCTTCAAATTGATGACATTTAAGATTATGTCTTGACACCCTTGAAATTGATGTATATTTAAGCATATTTAAGCTTTTTGGAGGAGCCCATGTAACTAAGTTCAATGATTAAGAGCTTCTAAGGTGAACCAAGATAAAAGGGGAAGAGATGAACAAGCCAAACATAATGGGATGGAACCTTATAACAAATAATATAACAAAAATTGTATAAATTTAGCCCAAAATAAAAGGGTCCTTAATTTCCAACTCCGATATGCACTGAACCCTCCTTTCTCACCTTGTTGTCCTTTTCTTGAAAATTTAGTAGTTAATATCTTCTTCGATTCTATAGTTCCTATCTTCCACTATAATTTTAGTCCTTCGTATATATGGATTCATTTTTCAATTCATTATTGAGTTCATCTAATTTTTGTGGAATCCAGGAGCAAATTTCATTAGACATTGCTGACTTTGGGTAATGGAGTTCTTGCAAGACTACTTAAAGGATGTATCTGTCCGGCACCGTGAAATGAGGGCTCCGAAAATTCAAGATTCTTTATCTTGGAGAAAGCAAAAAAGTCGAGCTGTTGCAGCTGAGGATGCTGCGATTGTTTCTGCAGCAGCATCTAGCCTAAATAGGTTTTCAAATGATGGAAGCTTTATGAATGAATTTCTTGGCAAGAAGAAAAATGGTTCTGATGATTATGTTCAAAAAAATTTTGAGTCAGAAAAGTCTTCGTTAGATGCTGATAAACCTGCTGAGATGAGTGCAAATAGTGAAGAGGGAGATCCCCATGCTCCAAGAGTTAGGGTAATACAATCACAAATGACATTCTTTCTTTAGTACTGTGTTGATGAATTCTGATGTGTCTAATGGTATCTAATTATGGAGGAATTAAACTTCTATCACTGAAGACAAAACTGTTGATACTACATCTCCTTACAGGAAGTAGGTCTCGTTGTTGTATGCTCTTAGTTGTGAGTCAAGGAAGTTTTCACCTCACAATTATGTTAGGTAGTGATGGATTCGTTTTGGTTACTGTCAACATCTTGATAGTGATTTTTCCAGAGATAATTGATTCTTTCAGAAGTGCAGGGAGGAAGGGCAAATCCTTTTCTATTTAGATATTCTTACTTAGCCCTTTTAATTTGTTACAGGATCAATTTTTTGACCTCTTCCTTAGTGTTTCATCCCATCTTCTCCTTGGAAATGTCTTTTTTAATGGATATTCAAAGGGGTTTATGTCACAAAATCTTTTTTCGTCTTCAGATGTCTTGCCTCGTCTAGTTGCTGTTTCTTTATTGTGTCTTTCATTAGAGTGATATTTTTTTGGGTTACCTTTCTTTCCACTCTGTACTAATATTTCTTCTTTTATGCAAATTAGCAGGAGGAGATGAGTGCAAACCAGTTGGCAGCTAAGGCCTTGCAGCCTCGGTTAAAAAGAAAGCATGAAGAAGCTGAGAAATTACTGGTAAGATGAGAAACCTGTTCCTTGAAGTCTGGACTTGTCTCTTTTGGTGTTTCGATTTAGTTTTGTAGAATGTGCACTTTCAGCAATGACTTAATTTTAATTAGTTCATTTTCTTGAGCATATCAAATGGTATAAAGATAACCATTACCAACAAAATTTATACTTATATTCCAATGCTTGTGTGGATGAATCTTCTATACTGTTAAGAGAATATAACATCTAGATGATGCTATTTATTTTATGGTAAGATGCTCTGCTGAGCTTTTGTGGTTCCTTCCAAAAGAATGAGAACAGAAACAGAGCCAGAGCCTTGTATTTATTAGAATAGCACCTGTGTCATTTATTACAGCTTTCAAGTGTCAACTACTCATACCAAACATGGTTTTCTTAGATATCATGCTATCTTATACCATAGGATTCAATATACCATAGAATGGAGATATCAGTGACTTGGTGTATCAAACATTTCTATTAAAGTTTGTTGGCTCAGTAAAATTATTTTCTCTTTCCCCTTCTTTTATTCTGTTTTCCCTTGCTTGGGATCCGAAGCATATCCTTCAGGTTTAATGATTACTTTGATAACAAGTCATGTTTTTTTTTTGGTCCTATTTTTTGTGGGCAGCAAGAGGCAAAGAGTATGAGCACAAAGCAGGGTAATCAAGATCAAACAACTAGGCCAAGAACCGAGGGAAGTTCAAGCAGGTATTTCTCTAGTTTTGGGATTCTATCTGTCTTATGTTTCCTTTGATTTTTTTTATGGTTGATTTAATCCTTTTTGATATGCCTTGCATCCTAGATGCAATTTCTTAAATAACTGTAGCCTAAGCTTATTTTATGTCCCATAACTTGTATATCCTTCTCTATTCTTTCTTCGATTTAAGTTCGTTCAACATCTTTGTTCTTTGTCATCCTCTCTTTACAGCCATTTAAATTATTGTAAATTGTCATTAGTTCTTAAGATTGCTTTAGTGACACTTCCTCTTATTGAAGATATGCCAAGCATGGCATGTCTTTTCAGCAGAAAAAAGAGGATGATGCTGACATGCATCTTGCTCGCAAGATCATGCAGAACAAACAATTTAAAATTTCTAATCAGGCAGATGATGAGTATGACTTTGAAGATGGCGAAAGCAGAAAGACCCGAAAGAGAGATGGTGATGATCATAATATCAGTCAGAAGAACACACGTGCAAAGCGGTTTTTGACTCAGCAAGAGCGCTGCCTTTTTTGTTTAGAGAATCCAAAACGTCCTATGCATCTTGTTGTGTCAATAGCAAATTACACGTATATGATGTTGCCACAGTGGCAGCCTCTGGTGCCTGGCCATTGCTGCATTTTACCCATTCAGGTGAGCTTAATTTTTAATATCATCATATACAGTTTAAACCAACTTAAAGCAGCATGGGCTTGTTTATTAATACAACCGCCTAAAATATTATGGAATGTGTTAATGTCTAGATAAAAGGACTTTTGTAGTTTATTTATTTATTGGTGAGTGTAGTTTACTTTTTTGGTAAAATTCGATTTAGGGATGGAAAAAGCATCTGAAGCAAAAAAAGATCATCTTGTAGGATTAGAACTATTTTATAGTGTAGACATTAAGGAGTACTGTTAAATGATCATAGTCATCATGAAGAATGTATTTGGTGTCCACTTATGTCTGTTTAGGCCTAAGATACTAGGTAGTTTCTTGTCTTCTGGAAGCGGCATTAATTGTATAGATGTGATGTTAATTGAAATATGTTCAACTGAGTTTTGAGCTAGAGCCTAGAGCATCTCCACACTAAGTCTCTGTACAATAACTATCATTTTGACTTTTATGTTGAAAATTGTGTTTAATTGTCAACTATTTGCCTTACAGCATGAATCAGCTACCAGAACTGTGGATGATAATGTGTGGACTGAAATTCGGAACTTCAAGAAATGCCTCATAATGATGTTTGCAAAGCAAGAGAAGGAGGTGGTATTTCTGGAAACTGTGATGGGATTGGCACAGCAGCGCCGTCACTGTATGATTGAATGCATTCCTTTGCCTCAAGATATCGCCAAAGAAGCTCCTTTATACTTCAAGAAGGTTAGATTTTGTATATTTCTTTTCTTTATTCTGCGGTGAAAGTTGGTAGTTGTGAAAAAATGCTCTGCATTGCAGAGTGTCAATTTTCTTTACTTTATTTGTCAGGGAAAGGTGGCTGATCCTGATATCTATTAATATGAAACACTAGTTGTAGTCTTAGTGTTCATCTCATTTGTATCTCTATTAATACTATCTATTACATATTCAAATTTTATACTCATTGTCAATTTGTAAATTGATGTCATTACAGGCAATTGATGAAGCTGAAGATGAGTGGAGCCAGCACAATGCTAAGAAGCTTATTGACACCAGCCAAAAGGGATTGCGCAATTCTATACCTAAGCACTTCCCTTATTTTCACGTTGAATTTGGATTGAACAAAGGTTTTGTTCATGTCATTGATGATGAGAAGCAGTTTAAGAGCAGCCTTGGGCTTAATGTGATAAGAGGCATGCTACATTTGGCTGAGGAAGACATGTATCGGCGCAGACAATATGAGGCTATGGAAGTTCAAAAGCAAGCAGTTGCAAGCTTTTGTAAGGAGTGGGAGCCTTTTGACTGGACAAAACAGCTCCATGAAACAGGGTGATTGTACATATCCTTGGGTTCTTTTTTTACTGTAGTGGTGACTTGTTGACACTTGTTAAGTGTCCTTGTTGTAGCAGTGGAAGTAGTTGTTGTAGCTATTATTTTCTTGGCAAAATTAATCACTTAGTCCTTATTCACTTACAGAGGACATATAGTCACATGGAGTTTATAAAGCCAAACAAAGGCGGAAATAGTTATGATTTATGAACTTACAAAGAAAAAAATTACTTCAAAAGCTGACAAACTTTTTCTCTCTCAGACTTTCCAGTTTCCCTAAGGCCTTCGTTTAACGGAATAAACTCAATTCCTAAGGTCTTCGTTTTCTCTTTGGAAACTTGATACTATGTTGGTATCAGAGGCTTGTCGTCAGCACACCTAACAAATTAGTTGTGAAAGCAATAAATTTTTTTTGGACCATAAGAAAGCAATAAATGAAATTAGTAAACATCACCCAACATTATCAATTAAATTTGTACTGGATATAAAGACGTGAGTTAAAAACATTTGGATGATCAAATATGATTCCACCTTTTTAAACAAAGCCCACTATCAGCAAGTTTGAGTATTGGAAAGTTCTTATTCATTTACATAGGCCATGTGCCCAAAAAAAGAAAAATTTACATATGCCATAAGGTGCTTTGGATTGATGGTAATGGGAAAAAAGGAAGAAAAAGTGTTGATGTGTACATTCCTTTCATTTAGATTCCAATTGAGTTGACCCTTCTTTGGATTAATTGTAATGGAAAATAAGAAAGAAAAAGTTTTGATGTACGTATTCCTCAATTCAATAGAAATTAGTTCATACTAAGAAAATTTAACTAGTGTCTAAATAATCAAATTATGTGGTATATATAAAGCATGAATACGTCTAAACTCAACCAATAGATCTTAGAATACCTCAACATCTATTATCTATTATAATATATAAAAGCTCATAGCCCTGCATGCCAAACATGTGTGGTGCTATTGCAATACTGCCACCTATACAAGTAATAAATGCCCAGTGTTGTCAATTGCGGTTGAATCATAACTAGAATGAAATATGTTTGGTGTAAACGTCCTCATCATTTGCACGTGTCCAGTATGTTAATGCTCATTATATCAATAAGCATTTAGCCAATTCTTTATATAGAAACTTCATAAGCACGAGCCACTGATTGCGGCTATTAATTCACTGGTATTAATATTTTGTTAGTATTAAGTGCATATGCAGGATTTGCGTCTGGACACGTGACCCTCATTAATGCAAAATATAAGGAATTATCTATTTGCAACAACATATTCGCGGAATGTAAGCAACATGCATGATATTGTATGATGTGAACATGCATGATATTGTATGGTGACAAGATCTCCACCCCCAAACTCTGCAATCTCATTCTCATAAACCTTCACTCTCCCCCTCACCACATAACATGTCTCTGACAATCGCGATTTTCATATCGAGCCGCCGACGACGTAGAGCTGCGGTGGTCGACGGAGGTGGCAAATCGGAGGAATGTTAGGGTTGCGGTTCTGTGGACGACGTCGGCGTCGTTTTTCTCCCTTCAGCACTTTTTCTTTTGATTTTGGGGGAAATCTATTAAAACTCTAATTTCTTTATTTTTCTTACGTTTTAATCCTATTATAAAAGGAAAAAGGACTCTAATGCAAAATAATAAAACTTTTGGGANGCAAAGGTCTCAATTTGGTCCCCTAACTTTTTTTGTTGCAATTTTGGTCCCCTAACTTTCGTAAAGGTCTCAATTTGGTCCCCTAACTTTTTTTGTTGCACTTTTGGTCCCCTAACATTTGAAAGCGTCTCACTGTTGGTCCCAAGTGCACTTTTTCCATCCATTATCTGTCGTTAGTGCCGATCTGGCAGACTGAGTTGGCCAATGACGTGACAAATATGAGTGAAATGGATTAAAAAAGGACCATTATGCAGAGACGTTTTCATGACTTGGAGGTGCACTTGAGACCAATAGTGAGACGTTTTCAAGAGTTAGGGGACCAAAATTGCAACAGAAAAAGTTAGGGGACCAAATTGAGACCTTTGCGAAAGTTAGGGGACCAAATTGAGACCTTTGCGAAAGTTAAGGGACCAAAATTGCAACAAAAAAAGTTAAGGGACCAAATTGAGACCTTTGCAAAAGTTAGGGAACCAAAATTGCACTTAAAGCCTAATTTTTATACTTTTGTCACTTCCTTTCTTCTCCATTCCCCTATTGACACCCCATATAAACATAGCCCCTAGAGGTGTGCGTCGTCTTTGGGTGAAGGCTTTCCTCTTGTCCGTCACCAAAGGCCTCGCTGTTGGTGAAATAGAAATAGGTGGATAAACGGAGACTGAGAGAGAGAAGACAGATATCATATCAGAAGCGAAAAGGATAAAACTTGCGAAACCCTTTGCACTAGCCTCCTCTTCCCGTGAACACCGAAACCACACTGCACCACACCCAACTCGTAGATCATTCGAAGGATTTCATAGGTACCCTACGCCCCCTCTGATTTTTGCTTGCCTGGTTTCGTTGATTTGTAATTTGGATATATTAGAGATTAATCGAGAGAAAGGGGAGCGAGATTGAGAACAAAAGTGAATTTGAGGGGAAGCTCGAACAAACAGGTGATAGGAATAGGAATGACACATTGAGAGGTGATTTGCCATGATCTCCTTTTATTGTTTAATTGATTTGAATTCATTATAGATTGATTTTCAATTTTTGGTGCGTGTTGATTTCATTGTAGGTGGTTCTGTTTATTGTTGATCTTCAAGATAATAGCTTGCATGAAATGTGTTTGCAAAAATGCATCAATGAAACAATAGTTGTAGTTTTCCTTTTCCTTATCAGTTTAGTCATTTTTTTTAAGTTTTCCTTTCCATATTTGCCCTGTTTAGATTCCGGCATCTTTAAGGGGCTGTTTATTTTATATCACATTCAGTTTTCAAATGAGTTTTAAGGCTTTGTTTTTGTGACTGTAATCACATCTCTTTCGGAGCATGCTTAGTCCTTCAAATTGATGATATTTAAGCTTATGTCTTGACACCCTTGAAATTGATGGATGTTTGGTCGTTTTGGGGCATCTTAATTGTTGGGAGTACTTGTTTAAATTTCTGTGGTGAATCCCTTTGCTCTTGTATTGTGTTCTCACCTTTAGGGTCTTTGAAGTGCCATTGAGCATGCTTTAAAATTTATATTTTGGATTCCATTGATTTGGTTGTGTTCAAGGCATTATAAGGAACTTTGAAGTGTGCTATACTTGCCCTGGAATCTATGTTTCGCTAGCTCTTTGACATCCTTGTTGAGGGAGTCAATTCATTTAATTTTATGCTCTTGTATTTTTGGAGGAGCCCATGTAACTAAGTTCAATGATTAAGAGCTTCTAAGGTGAACCAACATAAAAGGGGAAGAGATGAACAAGCCAACACATGATGGGATGGAACCTTATAACAAATAATATAACAAAAATTGTATAAATTTAGTTCAAAATAAAAGGGTCCTTAATTTCCAACTCCAATAAGCACTCAACCCTCCTTTCTCGCTTTGTTGTCCTTTTCTTGAAGGTTTAGTAGTTAATATCTTCTTCGATTCTATAGTTCCTATCTTCCACTATACTTTTAGTCCTTTGAATATGTAAGAGCCTTTGCCGGAGAAGCCAAATTTTGTTTCTAGTAAGTTTGGTATTGCTTTCACTAATTTGTTATCTTGATCCAGTTGTTTTTTAAGTGAAATTTGGCTTCTGCATTGACTGTGGTTTGGATAGCTTTTACTTTGTATCTAGCTTTGCATCCTTCGTTGACTTATGATCTTACATTTGATATGTGCATCTTTTTTTGTGCCTTTCTTCATACTTAATTGTGTTATCATATTTGGAATGTTATTCTGTTACTTCTTAGTGGTATTTCAGTGATTTTTATATATTTTATTTTGCAGGCATTGGTTTACTCGAGCAACTTAGAGAATGTTTTCCGGGCTGAAATTCATTCCCCGTGATCAGGTCAATAAAGTAAGCCTATTTCTGCCATCGTTATAAGATTTCACTCAATCCTATGTTTATATTTTTTGTGTATCATCTGATGAGGAGTAAATTAGGAGCTAAGACCATAATTTCTGCATCCGTATGTACAGGATGATGACTTGGATTATGACTTGAAAGAGAGGCAAAGATCCAATACTAGAAAGAAAAAGAGTAAGGGAAAAAGGAAGAGCTCTAGGTATAGCTCCTCAGATGATGAAGGCCTTGAAAAGATAAAAAAGGGTTCTAAAAAGGGAAAGTGGTATTCTTCCGATGAAAATTCTTCATTGTCAACAGAAAGTGAATTCTCACAAGATACAAAAAAGGGCAAGAAGAAGGCAAAAAAGAAAAGTGACGATTATTGTTCAGATGACTCTAGAGAAAGGTCAAAAAGAAGATCAAGATCAAAGAGTGTTAGAAAAGAATACGAGTCTGAAGAAGGTTTTTCATCGGCTTCTGATGATAGTGATAGTTTATTTGGTGGACAAGCAAGGCCTAAAAAATCCATGAGGAAAGACGTGGATGAAAAGAAGATAAAAGGGGAACGGGCAAACATTGCAGTAAATTCTGTTAGTGAGAATGAAATTGCAAGAAAAGAAATGGGATTAGACTGGATGCTTCGGACTGAAAATAAGAGGCCTGCAGAAGAAATGGAGAAATTACCAGAAGAACCTTTAGTTGAGGAGGTATGTATGACAAAAAAGAAAAAATATTTTTCCTGCTCTCAGATTTCAAATACTGATTTTTCCAATCAGATTCTATTTGTATCTACTGTCCATTTGGTTTGTTTTGATTTATTTTGGCTGTAGTATTATACTGGTAGTTCACTAAAGAAATGAAAAGAAAGAAAAAAAGGAATCATATCAAGGAAGAAAAGAAAGTAAACAAAATGAATTATCAGATAGTTGACTTTGGTTAACTATCATCACTTAAATGCCACACCAATAGGGCATTTGGCCTCATTTTGCAGAGTAAGTCATTACATATTTGTTCATATATGATATATCCATTAATGTTGAACTCACAAGGAGAGCATTGGACAATTGATGTTGAACTATCTATGAATAATTCTTGAGCTTATCCCCAGGTAAATTGTATAATCACATCCTGTCTATCTGAAATGAGCCCTTTTTTTTTTCGCAGTTTTATCTCACTTTTAATTTCATGGGCTATAGATGGTGTTTGTTGACAACACACTAATTATTATTATTACTATTTTTTTTCTTAGAAAAATATTGCCAATCCCAAGGAATTGAACCCATATCTGAGGGACAATGGAAGTGGTTATCCAGAAGAGAGTGATGGGGTTAAAGTTGGTGCAGACCAACTTTTATCTTCTTCCATCGTAGGGGATGGTGGGGCGAGCTGGAGACTTAAGGCATTGAAGCGGGCACAGGAGCAAGCAGCTCGAGATGGACGAAGACTGGATGAGGTAATAATGCATTGGCTCAGAAAATGCTCTGTTACTCCATCTTTTAAATATTTGATTTCTCATTCTTTCTTATGTATATGGATAAATACAGGTTGTGGAAGAAAGGTGGGGTTCACTTGGTGGTCTGACTGCATCTTTAGCATCTCATTCAGCAGCCCCATCTCGTGCTCATTTACATGCCATAAAAAGTAGAAAGAGAGGGTTAACTGAGGAAGATTCACCAGATTCAGCTAATCATGGCAAGAAGGATTATAAAAGGGTAGGTTGGATATTATTGGGAGAACTACTGCTCCTTGTGATCTTTAATTCTTTCTTTCTTTTTTAATTTATATGGATTCATTTTTCAATTCATTATTGAGTTCATCTAATTTTTGCGGAATCCAGGAGCAAATTTCATTAGACATTGCTGACTTTGGGTAATGGAGTTCTTGCAGGACTACTTAAAGGATGTATCTGTCCGGCACCGTGAAATGAGGGCTCCGAAAATTCAAGATTCTTTGTCTTGGAGAAAGCAAAAAAGTCGAGCTGTTGCAGCTGAGGATGCTGCGATTGTTTCTGCAGCAGCATCTAGCCTAAATAGGTTTTCAAATGATGGAAGCTTTATGAATGAATTTCTTGGCAAGAAGAAAAATGGTTCTGATGATTTTGTTCAAAAAAATTTTGAGTCAGAAAAGTCTTCGTTAGATGCTGACAAACCTGCTGATATGAGTGCAAATAGTGAAGAGCGAGATCCTCATGCTCCAAGAGTTAGGGTAATACAATCACAAATGACATTCTTTCTTTAGTACTGTGTCGATGAATTCTGATGTGTCTAATGGTATCTGATTATGGAGGAATTAAAATTCTATCACTGAAGACAAAACTGTTGAGACTACATCTCCTTACAGGAAGTAGGTCTCGTTGTTGTATGCTCTTAGTTGTGAGTCAAAAAAGTTTTCACCTCACAATTATTTTAGGTAGTGATGGATTCGTTTTGGTTACTGTCAACATCTTGATAGTGATTTTTCCAGAGATAATTGATTCTTGCAGAAGTGCAGGGAGGAAGGGCAAATCCTTTTCTATTTAGATATTCATACTTAGCCCTATTAATTTGTTACAGGATCAATTTTTTGACCTCTTCCTTAGCGTTTCATCTCATATTCTCCTTGCAAATGTCTTTTTTAATGGATATTCAAAGGGTTTTATGTAACAAAATCTTTTTTCGTCTTCAGATGTCTTGCCTCGTCTAGTTGCTGTTTCTTTATTTTGTCTTTCATTAGAGTGATATTCTTTTGGGTTAGCTTTCTTTCCGCTCCGTACTAATATTTCTTCTTTTATGCAAATTAGCAGGAGGATATGAGTGCAAACCAGTTGGCAGCTAAGGCCTTGCAGCTTCGGTTAAAAGGAAAGCATGAAGAAGCAGAGAAATTACTGGTAAGATGAGAAAACTGTTCCTTGTAGTCTGGACTTGTCTCTTTCGGTGTTTCGATTTAGTTTTGTAGAATGTGCACTTTCTGCAATGGCTTAATTTTAATTAGTGCATTTTCTTGAGCATATCAAATGGTATAAAGATAACCATTTCCAAAAAAATTTATACTTATATTCCAATGCTTGTGTGAATGAATCTTCTATACTGTTAAGAGAATATAGCATCTAGATGATGCTATTTATTTTTTGGTAAGATGCTCTGCTGAGCTTTTGTGGTTCCTTCCAAAAGAATGAGAACAGAAACAGAGCCAGAGCCTTGTATTTATTAGAATAGCACTTGTGTCATTTCTCACAGCTTTCAACTGTCATACCAAACATGGTTTTCTTAGATATCATGCTATCTTATACCATAGTATTCAATATACCATAGAATGGAGATATCAGTGACTTGGTGTATCAAACTTTTCTATTAAAGTTTGTTGGCTCAGTAAAATTATTTTCTCTTTTCCCTTCTTTTATTCTGTTTTCCCTTGCTTGGGATCAGAAGCATATCCTTCAGGTTTAATGATTAATTTGATAACAGGTCTTGTTTTTTTTTTCCTATTTTTTTTGGGCAGCAAGAGGTAAAGAGTATGAGCACAAAGCAGGGTAATCAAGATCAAACAACTAGGCCAAGAACCGAGGGAAGTTCAAGCAGGTATTTCTCTAGTTTTGGGATTCTATCTGTCTTATGTTTCCTTTGATTTTTTTTATGGTTGATTTAATCCTTTTTGATATGCCTTGCATCCTAGATGCAATTTCTTAAATAACTGTAGCTTATTTTATGTCCCATAACTTGTATATCCTTCTCTATTGTTTCTTCGATTTAAGTTCCTTCAACATCTTTGTTCTTTGTCATCCTCTCTTTACAGCCATTTAAATTATTGTAAATTGTCATTAATTCTTAAGATTGCTTTAGTGACACTTCCTCTTATTTAAGATATGCCAAGCATGGCATGTCTTTTCAGCAGAAAAAAGAGGATGATGCTGACATGCATCTTGCTCGCAAGATCATGCAGAACAAACAATTTAAAATTTCTAATCAGGCAGATGATGAGTATGACTTTGAAGATGGCGAAAGCAGAAAGACCCGAAAGAGAGATGGTGATGATCATAATATCAGTCAGAAGAACACACGTGCAAAGCGGTTTTTGACTCAGCAAGAGCGCTGCCTTTTTTGTTTAGAGAATCCAAAACGTCCTATGCATCTTGTTGTGTCAATAGCAAATTACACGTATATGATGTTGCCACAGTGGCAGCCTCTGGTGCCTGGCCATTGCTGCATTTTACCCATTCAGGTGAGCTTAATTTTTAATATCATCATATACAGTTTAAACCAACTTAAAGCAGCATGGGCTTGTTTATTAATACAACCGCCTAAAATATTATGGAATGTGTTAATGTCTAGATAAAAGGACTTTTGTAGTTTATTTATTTATTGGTGAGTGTAGTTTACTTTTTTGGTAAAATTCGATTTAGGGATGGAAAAAGCATCTGAAGCAAAAAAAGATCATCTTGTAGGATTAGAACTATTTTATAGTGTAGACATTAAGGAGTACTGTTAAATGATCATAGTCATCATGAAGAATGTATTTGGTGTCCACTTATGTCTGTTTAGGCCTAAGATACTAGGTAGTTTCTTGTCTTCTGGAAGCGGCATTAATTGTATAGATGTGATGTTAATTGAAATATGTTCAACTGAGTTTTGAGCTAGAGCCTAGAGCATCTCCACACTAAGTCTCTGTACAATAACTATCATTTTGACTTTTATGTTGAAAATTGTGTTTAATTGTCAACTATTTGCCTTACAGCATGAATCAGCTACCAGAACTGTTGATGATAATGTGTGGACTGAAATTCGGAACTTCAAGAAATGCCTCATAATGATGTTTGCAAAGCAAGAGAAGGAGGTGGTATTTCTGGAAACTGTGATGGGATTGGCACAGCAGCGCCGTCACTGTATGATTGAATGCATTCCTTTGCCTCAAGATATCGCCAAAGAAGCTCCTTTATACTTCAAGAAGGTTAGATTTTGTATATTTCTTTTCTTTATTCTGCGGTGAAAGTTGGTAGTTGTGAAAAAATGCTCTGCATTGCAGAGTGTCAATTTTCTTTACTTTATTTGTCAGGGAAAGGTGGCTGATCCTGATATCTATTAACATGAAACACTAGTTGTAGTCTTAGTGTTCATCTCATTTGTATCTCTATTAATACTATCTATTACATATTCAAATTTTATACTCATTGTCAATTTGTAAATTGATGTCATTACAGGCAATTGATGAAGCTGAAGATGAGTGGAGCCAGCACAATGCTAAGAAACTTATTGACACCAGCCAAAAAGGATTGCGCAATTCTATACCTAAGCACTTCCCTTATTTTCACGTTGAATTTGGATTGAACAAAGGTTTTGTTCATGTCATTGATGATGAGAAGCAGTTTAAGAGCAGCCTTGGGCTTAATGTGATAAGAGGCATGCTACATTTGGCTGAGGAAGACATGTATCGGCGCAGACAATATGAGGCTATGGAAGTTCAAAAGCAAGCAGTTGCAAGCTTTTGTAAGGAGTGGGAGCCTTTTGACTGGACAAAACAGCTCCATGAAACAGGGTGATTGTACATATCCTTGGGTTCTTTTTTTACTGTAGTGGTGACTTGTTGACACTTGTTAAGTGTCCTTGTTGTAGCAGTGGAAGTAGTTGTTGTAGCTATTATTTTCTTGGCAAAATTAATCACTTAGTCCTTATAGTTTGGACAAATTTTTATTTGTCCCCTTAAAGTCTTTCCAAACATTATTCACTTACAGAGGACATATAGTCACATGGAGTTTATGAAGCCAAACAAAGGCACCAATAGTTATGAACTTGCAGAGAAAAAATATTACTTCAAAAGCTGACAAACTTTTTCTCTCTCAGACTTTCCACAGTATCGCTAACGCCTACGTTTAACGGAATAAATTCAATTCCCAACGTCTTCGTTTTCTCTTTGGAAACTTGATATGTTGGTATCAGAGGCTTGTCGTCAGCACACCTAACAAATTAATTGTGAAAGCAATAAATGGAATTCTCGTCAGACACCTAACAAATTACTTGTGAAAGCAATAAATGAAATTAGAAGACATCACCTAACAGCAACAATTAAATTTGTACTAGATATAAAGACGTGAGTTAAAAACATTTGGATCGTCAAATATGATTCCACCTTTCTTATAATCAAAACCCACTATCAACATGTTTGATTATTGGAAAGTTCTTAATTGATGGTAATGGGAAAAAAAGGAAGAAAAAGTGTTGATGTATACATTCCTTTCATTTAGATTCCAATTGAGTTGGCCCTTCTTTGGATTGATTGTAATCGAAAATAAGAAAGAAAAGTTTTGATGTACGAAGTCCTCAATTCAATAGAAATTAGTTCATACTAAGAAAATTTAACTAGTGTCTAAATAATCAAATTATGTGGTATATATATGAAGCATGAATACGTCTAAACTCAACCCATAGATCTTAGAATACCTCAACATTTGTAGAAAAAACTTGTCTAAACTACATTATACACCATATATTATTGTGGTTGGTTATATTAGCTTTATATAAACTTATATGAAAAAACTTGGATTACTATTTTGAATAATTGGTCATATATAATAAAAAGTTCCTTGTCTACTTTTTTTTGTTGTAAGATATCATTACCTATGCAACATATAGAAATAACATTTGATGAAAGTTGAAGATACCTCTCCGGAAGTTGTATTGTTGGATACAGGTCCCGTAAAATCTTCACAACATCTGCATAGTGTGCTACTGACTCAACCAGACAGTATCTTCCAGTAGCTGAAGGAATTTCAAATGCCTGAATATGAGCATTTGCAACATCTTTCACATGGATCCATCCGTAAGTACAATTTGGATATGTTTGTGCTCCTGCATCATGTAAAGATGGGAAGAATCCTTGTGAGAAGCATACAACAGTTTTTGTCCGGGACCAAAACAATGGTATATTTAATACATAATAATTTAACTAATCCATTTCTTTTTCTGCCAATTCAGATGTTTTGTGATTAAATGAAAATTACCATTTATTAGATTCAAGATGAAAGAAGAAGTTAAGTTAAGGGCTGGTTGCAAAAGAGGCCCTAACACCGTTGCTGGGTTGATAGTAACCAAGTCAATGTTGTTTTCTTTTGCAAATTCCCAAGCAGCATCTTCAGCCAAAGTCTTGGAAAGTTGGTACCACATCTGTTTGCACAAATAAAGCTAGAAAAATTAGGATCTTGTAAGAATTCTATTCTATGTATTATTAGATAGAGTAACTTAATTAACACACTGGGATTAAACATAGAACTTTCCTTAGATTCCCTACAGAAATCTGCATCGGAATGCCATGTCTCATCAACAACAACTTGGGGAGACCTAGGCCTTCTATTACATGTAACTGCAGCAGTGGAAGATGTTAAAACGACTCGTTTCACAGATGGTGATTTTGCACATGACTTGAGAACATTCAGAGTTCCCTTCACTGCTGGATCAATTATTTCAGCCTGAAACCAAAATTGTTTATGGTTGAAACCCATCCAAATAGATCAACAGAAAGCTGTGTAAGAAGTTATTGTTGTGGCATTTGTTATATAAGAACCTGAGGGTCATGTTTGACATCAAAAGTACAAGGCGATGCAGTGTGAAAGACACCTTCACAACCCTCAACAGCAGAGTCAAAGGAGCCTTCTTCCATGAGACTTGCTTTAATCAGATGCAATCTCTCCTTTGCACCTTCAAGTTTAAGCAGATGCTCTACTTTTTCTGGATCATCTAGATGCAAAAACACACACACATTTCAAAGTTTTAAACTTTAAAGTTTAAACAGAGAAACATGATGATAATAGCAATAGAAATGGAAACAAATTGTAAGAAAACTCACTAGGGTTTCGAACAGTGGCCTTAACAGTGTAACCACGAAGAAGAAGGAACTTGACGAGCCATGAAGCGATATACCCATTTGCACCAGTCACGCAAACCACCCTCATTCCATCATTGTTGCCCATTATTCTTCACTTCACTCTTAGTTTCGCCTTCACTGCTATTTTCCACTCTTCACTATTTCAATGCTGGTATTCCAATTTCATGATTCATCTGCTTTTGTATTCTTCGAATTTGTCACTTTCTGTCCTCTTACCATGATCACAACAAAAGTAATTTTATAAGAGAAAATGAGTGGACTGTAATCGTAGGTTTTAGCAGAGACAAAGACTAAGGGAGTAGGGGGTAACTTGGGTGAATATTTATAGAATATTCATTAAAGAGGAAACCTACTATTTGGTCCCTCATTTTTCACACTTTTAACTATTTGGTCCCTCTATTTTTGAAATAGACTATTTGGTCCCTCAAAAATTAGAAATGTCAACTATTTAGTCTCTCATTTATTATAATTGTCAACTATTTAGTCCCTTGTTTATTATCATAATCGTTAACTATCAGACATTAAATGCTTACATGACACTATTAAATGCCACTTTAGCATTCTAATCACCTAAATCAACTGAACCGGACCAACAAATACAATAAAATCGACCTAAAATTGAATCATACCCAAATATTTGTATTACATGTGAAGTTTCTATAAGGTACAAATTATTGAATTATTCCCAAATCTCAAACCCTATGTGATTCCAAATAGTTAAATATGTGACATTTAACGTGTTACATGTGCATTTAATGGCCAGGTTATCATTGTTGGTAACAGAGATAGGCCACATGGACTAACAAGTTGATATTTCTATTTTTTGAGGGACCAAATAGTCTATTTCAAAAATGCAAGGACCAAATAGTTAAAAGTGTGAAAAAAGAGGGACCAAATATAGATTTCCTCTTCATTAAAATTCATGTGTAAAAAATATTAGATAGGATACCAATAATAAATTTTTTTAATAAAACGTTAAATATTAAATAAATATGAATATTATATTAGATTGAAATTATCTACACGATTGTAAATATTATTTAATTTTTTTTATAATATAATTTGATTTGTTAGCTTAAAGAAACAATATAGATAAAAATACCTTTAAAAAAACTTAATAAAATTATGTCATTGCTCGATGTGAAAGCTTTATTTGGTGGATGATCTGTAAATTCTTTTCGTAAATCCTCACAGAGATCTAAAGGTATACCTTGATCCTAGTGAAATACTAATGTTTACCCCCCACTTAAACTTTTTACAACAAAAAAAAATTATGTCATTGCTACTATAAAAATACAATTCTTTTTTCTGAAAAAATTATAGAAATTTTATTAAATGATCAAAAAACATTATCATCATTACAATGGTTAGTATTAATATTTAAGGTGATATTTAGAATCTTCCTAAATACTAAAGTTAAAATTAATAACA
>QANZ01054048.1:116156-129179 GCA_003254925.1 Chamaecrista fasciculata | reverse complement strand
TTTTTTTTTTTTGATTACAAAGACAGAGGATTAAAAGGTAACAAAAGAGTCTAAACCTAACATAACGGTAAGATGATGAATGATTAACAAGTTTAGCTAAAATGGAACTAAACTTGAGAGAAATCAGAATATATAAATTGTATTATTCAATGATAAATGATGATGATACAAAACTGTGTACATGAGAGCTCTTTATATAGAGCATGATGTATACACTAAAGGCCAACTAACTCATGTGTTCGCACTATAACTGAATCTCTTATCTAACTAATCCTGAATCTCTTATTTAACTAATTTGAATTTGTAATCTGCTGCATCACACAAGTTGATGGACTTCTACACTATCTCCTACAGGTACTTACCGTTGTCGCTCGATCTGAAAGATGTCTCAATTCCTAATATCTTTGTCTTTTCTTTGGAAAGTTGATATATTGGCCTCAAAGGTTTATCATCTTCACACCTAACAATATTTTGAAAAAAAAAAAACAAAGAGAATATAATTAGGAGAATACCAAAATGAAAAACACTTGAATTAACATCAAATTTGAATTAAAAAAAAATCGAGTTTTGTTATTTCATTCCACTTGCTTCTGAATTGCTACGAAATCTGATTCAGCCAAAATAATGTGCTCATTTCTTTCCTTTTTTTTTCTTTTATATTACTGAATGCCATGCCAACTTTTCAGTGCATCAAAAGAAACACATAAATTTCGGAAATAGATCATCTACATTTCTCTTCTCTATATTTCTTGTAGAGTATGAAAAAGAAAAGAAGAGAAAATAAGAAAGAGAAAGAAAAAGTGTGGATTATGGAATCTATATTTTCTCTCTCTTCCTCTTTCTTTCTCTCTCTATAATTTCACAAAAAATGCATGGAGAAAGACAAAAAATGCATGGAGAAAGAAATGAATGGAGAGGATCCAATTCCATAAATTCAATGGGCTCCTAATGAATTGGGTTAACTAGCCACTACGGAAATTCAGTCCATTTTAGGTTTCTCTTTGATAAATGTAGGCAGTGTATGTGTCCCCCAATGCCTGAGTTCATTACTTCATTTCTCAAAAAAACTTTTCAGACAACTCTTCATTGTATATTTATTTATATATTTGTGTTTATGGCTTTAACGATCTTCTTTAGTTTACTTCATTAAATGTTGCTTGCCTGTTATGTCATAATTATATAGGAGCAACATTTTCTTATGCTCTCTAATTAATTACATAGCAATAAAGTCTTGTCAAAATTTCCTTTGTAATATGAGAATGCCAGTTCCTGGCCAGAATTGTGGAGGGCTTTAAGTTTAGTCCCTTATATGCCTTTAATAAACTTGACTTGTTCACATTTGTTAGGAGTCCTTGTTGTAGCAGTGGAACTAGTTGTAGCTATTATTTTTCCTGGCAAAATTAGGGCTTGTTTGGCATAACCATCATCCTAATCTCATTTCATTCAATCTTAATCTCATCTTAGGATTGGATGAACAGTAATGGTTGGGTGTTTTTTTGGAACCTCCATCTCATCTCATCTCATCCACATTATCATCTCATTCACAACATCATCTCATTTTCTCTTACAATTACTAATCTGTCCCTATTTATACACATATAATTACCTATACTTTAATACAAATATAAAAAAAAGAATTAGACAAAATAGTAATTTTACATACCCTCATTTATTACACTTATAATTTTATCTCTCTATCTATCATTTCTCATCATTTTTTTATCTTTTCCACTCACACACTTTTTCTCTTTCTCTCTCTCTCACACACACATACACCTCTCTCTCTCTCTTTCACACACTCCACACACACTCTTATTTATATATATATATATAGGATTTATATTAATTTAATTAAACAAAAAATTTACAATATTATTACTTTTTTAGTTGCAATATTCCTCATTCTTCAATCATGTTTGTCTCTTATATTATTATAGAAAGAGTTAGGGGCGTTCACGGGCCGGGCCGGGTCCACGGCTGGCCCGAGACCCGGCCCGGTACAAACCCGGGCTGGGCCGGTGAAATGAATGGAAAGATAATCTACTTTCATTAAGTGATCTATTAGATAATCGAAAACAGAGAATGTTGAAGACTATTCGAAATTCAGAAGAACTACGGGAAGGGGCCATTGAACAGCTAGAAAAAGCCCGGGCCACCGGGTCCACCAGGGTCCGGCCGGTCCAAAATTTTTTTTTTTTATTCTATATATATATATTTTAACTTATATATATTGATAAAACAATTAATTTTGGATCAATTTAATGATTTTTTATCAATAAAGACATTTAATTTGACTTAATTGTTAAAAAAATGTTGATTTAATTAAGATTAAATATATATTTTATGTATATTTTTAATATACAATTGATAAAAATAATAATAGATATGTATTTCTTACAATTAAAAAAATATTTAGTAGTATAAAATATAAAAATAGTATAATAAAAAGTAAACAAAAAAAAATGGGGGTACCCCGGGTCGGGCCGGGTCTAGACTAGCTAGACCCGGACCCGACCCAGTGACCCGCATCGGCCCGACCCGAACACCATCGGGCCGGGCCGGGTCCGCCGGGTTGAGGTGGGTCGCTGGGTCCATGAACACCCATAGAAAGAGTAATGCTATAAAAAGATCCATTGCTTAAGCAATGGACTTTTTATAGTCTATCTCTCTCTTTATCAAATCGAAAATTGAATATAAAACTTTGATGTGAGAGTGATTGATGGAGAGAGAGATAAACTGTAAAACTCTATTGCTTGAGCATTACAGTTTTTTATTGAGGAATGATAGAAAATTACTGAAATGGGCATAAAATAAGACAATCTCATATATTGTATTTTGCTTCAGTTTTCGGTTATTCTGAGTTTGGATATGTTATATATATGTAGAGAGTGGTTCTATCCATATTTTTTTGTCAAATTAAAGGACTCAAATCTAATAACGGTAATATATTGAATGGAGAAAATACAAAATGGCTCACGTGTATGTATAAGATGGAAAAATATAGGGTTAAAGGGTCAATTTAGTCCTAAATGTATGCCTTAATATTCATTTTGGTCCATTATATTTCAAAATATTCAAATTGCTCCTAAATATTTGCAAAATGTTTCATTTTGGTCCCAAATATTGAATATGACTTGTTTAGAGCTACGTATTGTTCCCGAAGAATACTTTCTCTATCTAGTTGGGACCAAAACGAAACATTTTACCAGTATTTAGGACCAAAATGAATTATTTTGCCAACATTTAGGATCAATATGAACATTTTAAAACATAATGGACCAAATGAATATTAGGGCATACATTTTGGATCAAAATGAACCATTGACCAAACATTTTTGTGTTGTTTTGTTATTTGCATTATGGTCCTTAAACTATTCTTTGTTATTTTTTTCGTTGGATTTCACAAATAGATCCGATTATTGATTACTGGGATTTCGTCTAAGCCCCAAGTTATCATTTACACATGTTAGGGATTGATTAATAGGACCGGTAAAAATTTATGGACCAAATTGTATTCTTAAAAATAATTCCAATATTATTTTCATTTTGGCCCTTCATCTCATCCACTTTGATTGACCTCTAACCCTTCATCCAAAATTTTCTCATCCTCACGCTTTCCAATAGCATATCACACTTTCCAATATCATCTCATCTCAATATCATTCCAATCAAACCACATCCAAACACCTATCATCTCATCTCATTATTTCCATCTCACCTCATTATTTCCTACCATTTCTACCCCTATACAAATTAAAAAAATCCATAAACCTATTTCAACCAACCACAATCATTACATACCCTTTTATATAATTTCACACCCTATTTAACATCATTTTTTCTAAAATCACCCAAACACCAATACATTATTTCATCTCATTCAATTCAAACTTAATCTCATCTCATCCCATAAACTTGACTTGATTAAAATAGTATGGCCCCAAACAGGCCCTTAATCACTTATTAGTCCTTAAAGTCTTTCCATTCAAACATTATTCACTCACATGGAGTTTATAAAGCCAAACAAAGGCACCAATAGTTATGAACTTACAGAGAAAAAATATTACTTCAAAAGCTGACAAACTTTTTCTCTCTCAGACTTTCCACAGTTTCCCTAAGGCCTTCGTCTAACGGAATAAACTCAATTCCTAAGGTCTTCGTTTTCTCTTTGGAAACTTGATATGTTGGTATCAGAGGCTTGTCGTCAGCACACCTAACAAATTAGTTGTGAAAGCAATAAATGAAATTAGTAGACATCACCCAACATCATCAATTAAATGTGTACTAGATAGATATAAAGACGTGAGAGTTAAAAACATTTGGATCATCAAATACGATTCCACCTTTATAATCAAAACCCACTATCAGCAAGTTTGAGTATTGGAAAGTTCTTATTCATTTACATAGGTCATAGGGTGCTTTGGATTGATGGTAATGGTAAAACTGGAAGAAAAAGTGTTGATGTTTTAGATTCGAATTGAGTTGGCCCTTCTTTGGATTGATGGTAATGGAAAATAAGAAAGAAAAAGTTTTGATGCATGTATTCCTCAATTCAATAGAAAATAGTTCATACTAAGAAAATTTAACTAGTGTCTAAATAATCAAATTATGTGGTATATATATGAAGCATGAATACTTCTAAACTCAACTCATAGATCTTAGAATACCTCAACATTTGAAGAAAAAACTTGCATAAATTACATTATATACCATATATTATTGTGGTTGGCTATATTAGCTTTATATAAACTTATATGAAAAAAGTTGGATTACTATTTTGAATAATTGGTCATATATAATAAAAAGGTCATTGTCTACTTTTATTGTTGTGAGATTTCACTACCTATGCAACATATAGAAATAACATCTGATGAAAGTTGAAGATACCTCTCCGGAAGTTGTATTGTTGGATACAGCTCCCGTAAAATCTTCACAACATCTGCATAGTGTGCTACTGACTCAACCAAACAATATCTTCCAGTAGCTGAAGGAATTTCAAATGCCTGAATATGAGCATTTGCAATATCTTTCACATGGATCCATCCGTAAGTATAATTGGGATATGTTTGTGATCCTGTATCATGTTGACATGGGAAGAGTCCTTATGAGATGCACACAACAAGTTTTGTCCAGCACCCAAACAGCATAATTGAAGAAATAATAATGATGATATGTTTTGCCAGACCCATTTCTTTTCTTTTTGACCAGTGGAGATGTTTTGTGATTAAATGAAATTACCATTTATAAGATTCAAAATCCAAGAAGAAGTTGCGTTAAGGGCTGGTTGCAACAGAGGACCTAACACTGTTCCTGGATTGATAGTAACCAAGTCAATGTTGTTTTCTTTTGCAAATTCCCTAGCAGCATCTTCAGCCAAAGTCTTGGAAAGTTGGTACCACATCTGTTTGCACAAATAAAGCTAGACACATTAGGATCTCTTGTAAATTCTATTCTATGTATTGTTGATAGAGTAACTTAATTAACAGTAAGACACTGGGATTAAATATAGAACTTTCCTTAGATTCCCTACAGAAATCTGCATCTGCATGCCATGTCTCATCAACAACAACTTGGGGATTCTTGGGCCTTGGACCACAGGTAACTGCAGCCATGGAAGATGTTAAAATGACTCGTTTCACAGAAGGCGATTTTGCACATGACTTAAGAACATTCAGAGTTCCCTTCACTGCTGGATCAATTATTTCAGCCTGAAACCAGAAAAACAAAGAGTCACAAGCTAGAATAGAAAATGAGCCTTTCTTTCTGTATATAGTTGGTTGACTCAGACATATATATCACAAAAATTGTTTTATGTTTGAAGGATTTATTGTTGTGCCAGGTATTATAAATATAATAGGCTTTGTTAAATGAAGTGATGACCATTTCATTAAGATATATAAGTCAAATTAGAGAGTGATATGAAATTATACGAGAACCTGAGGGTCATCTTTGGGTTGAAAACAGGGCGATGCAGTGTGAAAGACACCTTCACAACCCTCAACAGCAGAGTCAAAGGAGCCTTCTTCCATGAGACTTGCTTTAATCAGATGCAATCTCTCCTTTGCACCTTCAAGTTTAAGCAAATGCTCTACTTTTTCTGGATCATCTACAAGCACAAACACACACACATTTCAAAGTTTTAAACTTTAAAGTTTAAACAGAGAGATATGATGATAACAGCAATTGAAACAAATTGTAAGCAAACTTACTTGGGTTGCGAACAGTGGCCTTGACAGTGTAACCACGAAGAAGAAGAAACTTGACGATCCATGAAGCGATGTACCCATTTGCACCTGTGACGCAAACCACCTTCCTTCCATCATTGTTGCCCATTATTCTTCACTTCACTGCTAATTCCACTCTTCAGATTTTCAATGGTGGTGGTATGCAAATTTGATGATTCATTTGGTTTTGTATTCTTCGAAACTGTTACTTTCTGTTCTCTTGGGATGATCACAGCAAGAAGTAAACTTTTTTTTTTGAATAAAAAAAGAGAGGACTGTAATTCATTTGTAGTACAGTAGCAACAAGACAGAGACAAAGAGGAAGGGGGAGCATGGGAGGAGAGAGATAAAAAGTAGGTCAAAGTGTAAATTTAGTCCTATATTTTTTTTTGAGTTCTCAATTTGGTCCTATATCTTTTTTTTGTTGCATTTTTTGTCTTATATCTTTATGAAAGATTCTAATATGGTCCTATATCTATTGATAAGTTGCAGAATTGTTTCAATGATGGTATTCAAATTTGATGATTCATCTGCTTTTGTGTTCTTCCAAGGTGTCACTTTCTGTCTTCTTAAGACCAATTTGAGATTTTGACGGAGCAATATATTATAATTGCAAAGTGAATAGATTTTCACTTTTATTATGGTCTGAACTCTGAAGCTGGACAAATGATATTAGATAAGATTAATCTTAACTTATTATTATTACTATTTTCTTTTTATCTTATCTTTTTTTTTTTGTCAATTATTTAGGTCTCATTGTCATTGACTTATTGTGGTAACTACTATTATTATCTATTTCCACGAGTACTACCAAAAGTTTTCGTTTCATATGACTTCACGCCTCTAGAAGATTGATGCTAACTTTTTACTTATTTATTTTCTGAGTAAGTTAGATATCAGCCATGTTGTAATAATAAAATGATTTTATAGTAAAATTGTTTTTAAGAAAATGATTTTTTGTCCGCTTTTGAATTCAACTATGAAGCATGGACACAGACACGGGATACTGATACGGACACGGGATACGATACAAATACGGACACACTGACACGCTAAAATCTTAAACTTACATGACACGACACCGCATATATTTATATATATAAATAATTAAAAATTCATTAATTTTGATGAAAACTTTAAAATTACAATATCTATTCATAATATATGTCATATGTGTCATTGTTTTTTATTATTTGTCATGTTAAAGTCACAAAAAATTGATTTAATATTTTGAAATTTATGAATATGTGTCGTGTGGGTGTCATACGAGTGTCAGACACGGACACGTGTACAGACACGTGTCTGACACGGCGATACGCCCTCAAAATGAAGTGTTCATACTTCATAGCAAGTCAAACATGATCAACTTTATTAAAAAGGGTTAGAACATCTTTTTGATCCCTAATTTTTATCTCAAATTCTGTATTAGTCTCTAATTTTTTTGTTTAATTTTGGTCCTTAAAGTTTTCCAACAGTTCCGTTTTGGTCTCTAATATTTTCTTATAGGTTCAATAATTAGTTCTTAATTATTGAATATGATCACATTTCTCTCGATCGTTTGAAGACCGAAGGCAGCGAAATTGAAATTACGAGTTACTCTTGATAAGTTATTTCTCCGCCTAGTTGGTGTCGTCAAAAAACGAGGTTAAATCAGATCTAAAGTTAGGCCCGAAAGTGGGTTTATCATTTAGTGAAATATGTCATATCTCTCTCGTTTCAAATCTGAATGTAACGAGGTCAAAACTATAGGTTATTCTTAACAAACTTTTTCTCTGCCTAAATGAAGATATCGACAAATGAAATCAAATAGTAATTCAAAAGTGAGGTTTTGGTCAAAACACCAATTCCAAATTTGGAAGTACTATTTATAGCTCTGATTTTGTCATAGACTTGAAATGAGAGAGATATGATCATATTCATAAAACGAGAGACTCACTATCAAACTCAATTATGGGTTTGATTTAATCTCATTTGCCGACAATTCTAATTGGAAAAAGAGCTCATCAAAAGTAACCTGTAACTTAGTTCCGACCAAAAAAAAAGCATCTGTAACTTCAATTTTTCGCATTGAGACTTAAAACGTGGAAGATATGACCATTATATAATACACTAGAGAATCTTATTCGTTACGCCAGGACAGTCTACGCTCTACAGCGTTCTTGTATCTTTCTCTCTTCATTTTTAAATTTTACAGTTATTCTTTTAGAAAGGGAAAAAATAATGCAGACGTGACACTCTCCTCACTATACATCATTCTTGTTACTATAAAAAATATTGATGAAGGCCGAGAGATATCTCTGGATAGCTAAACGTTTTACAATATTATTGTTAAAAAAAAGTTATAAAAGTCTATAAAATTTCTCAACATGAACAGTTTAGAGATGAGAGCATGAATGAACGCCTTGCCCTGTATCATAAGTTTTTATCCTTGATTTAGTTTAACTTGATACAAATAATGGAGTTTGTGAAATCAAAGAAAGCCCATAACACTATTAGCTTATGACAACATTTGTTCTAGAGAAAAATCATAATTTAAAAGTTGATAAACTTCTTTTCTTTTAAACTTTCCACAGTCTCCTTGAGGCTGACTTCCAAAGGAATAAACTCAATTCCTAAGGTCTTTGTCTTTTCTTTTGAAACTTGATATATTGGCCTCAAAGGTTGGTCATCTTCACACCTAACAATATTTTGAAGAAAAAAAAGAGAATAAAATTAGGGAATACCAAAATAGAAAACTCGAATTAACAACAAAGTTGTACCTAGCAATATAAAGAGACAACAATGCAAGATAATTATGATATTTTCTCTGTTTTTTATATAATGAGCCAAGTGTAAAGAGGTTTTTTGCATTCTTTCCAAAACGAATAAAAACAATTAAAGTTACCTCTCTGGAAGTTGTAATGTTGGATATAATTTATGTAAAATCTTCACTACGTCTGAGAAGTGAGCCACTGACTCAACCAAACAATATCTTCCACTAGCTGATGGAATTTCAAAGGCTTGAATATGAGCATTTACAACATCTCTCACATTGATCCACCCATGACTAAAATTTGGAAATGTCTCTGTACCTGCATCATTTATTTTAAGGATAGGTACAAAAGTAATTAAGTTGAAGATGATCAAGTAACTTAGATGATGTGTTGTGAATAAATAAAAATTACCATTTATTAGATTCAAAATGAAGGAAGAAGTTGTGTTAAGCTCTGGTTGTAAAAGAGGACCTAACACAATTCCTGGATTGAAAGTAATCAAGTCAATGTGGTTTTCTTTTGCAAATTTCCAGGCAGCTTCTTCAGCCAAAGTCTTGGAAAGATAATACCACACCTGAAAGCACAAAATTGGAAACATGAACACATTGTAATTGAGTAATTTACTATATATATCACTAACTACTTAAAAGTTTAAATTGAAATATACGTTATGCCACATTTTTTACTTTCTTGAGTTTGACATGTTCAATGTGTATCTGTTTGTGTCAATGTTTGTGCATAACAGGCTATGAAAACATACAATAATGCCATTCCCAATAAACCCATTAGAATGAAAACTTTGCTAATCTAACGCATCACAAGATATGACAAATACAACCAGTTTTAACTACACATCTCATTTCTGCATTACTGATTGATCAGTACACTGAAATGTAGCACTTACCTTCAATTCCCTGAAAAAATCTGAATCTGAGAAGCATGTCTCATCAAAAACAACTTCAGGAGACTTTGGCTTTCTGCTACCTGAAACTGCAGCCATGGAAGATGTTAAAATGACCCTTTTGACTGATGGTGCTTTTGCACATGATTCAAGAACATTGAGAGTTCCTTTCACTGCTGGATCAATTATTTCAGACTGAAAATGAGCAAAAACAAGAAAGTTACAAGCTAGAAAATGTGGCTTCTTCAGTTGAGTGATAGATTACAGAACAATGCCAACAACATCACATCACATTAAAATATGGGTAAATTACACTTTGGTACCCTGTTCTTTCAAAAGTGACACTTTGGTACCCTGTTCTTTCAAAAATGACATTTTGATACCCTGTTCTTTTGACCAATTTCACTTTGGTACCCTGTTCTTTCACTATTTGTTACCCTATTATATCTTTTTTTAGAGTACCAAAGTGTTAATGGTGCAGAGAACAGGGTACCAAAATATCACCTTTGAAAGAATAGAGTACTAAAGTGTAATTTACCCTTAAAGTATTATTGATATGAAATTATATAAGAACCTGTGGGTCTTTGGCATCAAAAATACAAGGCGATGCAGTGTGAAAGACACCTTCACAACCCTCAACAGCAGAGTCAAAGGAGCCTTCTTCCATGAGACTTGCTTTAATCAGATGCAATCTCTCCTTTGCACCTTCAAGTTTAAGCAAATGCTCTACCTTTTCTTGATCATCTGCACAGAGTTTACACTTTAGACAAACCCAATTCATTAAGGCTAACCCCTGAACTTTAGTCACTGTGCAAAGAACCCATTGAACTTTGAAAAATAATGAAAGACTCCTTGAACTTTGGATTTAGTCCAAAAGACCCATTTTGTTTGCAATTTTATGATTATTGTTTTGTTTTGAATCGATCCAAACTTAAAATTAATTCTTGTTCACAGTTATGGATGTTTTTTAAACATTGACAAAAGTTCAGAGATCAGGTTATGTTAATTTTAGGCATTCATTAAGGGAAAGTGTGGAGATAATAAGGAGACATAATATATATTTGTACTAACTTGGATTGCGAACAGTGGCGTTGACAGTGTAACCACGAAGAAGAAGGAACTTGACGAGCCATGAGGCAATGTAGCCATTAGCACCAGTAACACACACCTTAATGTTCTTCCCTTCACTGCTACTTCCCATTCTTCTCTCTTTAATTTCTGTCTTTTCCACCTTCACCTCTTACCTCTGTCTGAGTTTTGCGGAAATATATGAACACTTCCATTCCATTCCATATATTAAGATTTAAATAAACCTGCTACGTTAAAACAGGATAGATAATAGGTCAAATGCTCATTTTGGTCCATTATCTATGCAACTTGGTTCAAAATGGTCTTACCGTCTGTCTCTTTTCTCCGTTTTTGATAATGTGACACCTGATCTAGCTTCTCTCTCTTTTACCTGTCTCTTTCTCTCTCCTACATGGCACTTCGAATAACATAACTTCTTTTATATAGCAGTGATGTAAAAGTCGGACCGGACCGCCCGGTCCGACCGGTGACCGAAGAGAAGGACGGTTTGGTTCAACCCAAAGAACCAAAGTGAGGGTTGGACCGGAATGGACCGGGAAAAACCGGCCAAAAACCGGGTCCACCCGGGGGACCGTCTAGAGAACCGGCGGTAACCGAATTTTTTTTTTTTTTCATTTCACTGCCTTCTTTTTAAAGTTTGGGGTAAAACTATACTTCTGTCCCCCAAACTTTCTAATTTCTAGGCTCCTACCCCCTTTATTCTTTGAAACATCACATTAAGACCCTTAAAACTACTCAACTCCTCCACCATTGTATTTCTCATTTTGTCTACAACACTCTCATACCTTTGTTTCATTCTCATAATTATTTTTAACGTAACTTACAAACACTTCTTTCACTTCTTTACTTTTTAGTTTAGTCCCTGGCAGATTCTCTTTCATACTTTTACCTCTTTTTTCACCTATTTTACCATTCATTAGTTATATCCTTCCAAAGTCTCCTTGTAAATTATACTTCCATAATTATTTTATGCCTCTCAAACTCTATTATCTATCAAAAAGGTCCTTCTTCAACAATTGGGGTGTTACATCTCTTAGACCCCCAAAATAAATATAGAGAGTTTATATTTGATATATTAAAAATAATTATTTATTGCGTCATCTGGTCCGACCAATGGTTCAACCGATTCAACCAATCAAACCGTGAATCGAACACTTGTCCGAGTCTTTGTCCGGTTCGGTTATGACAACACTGTTATATAGAAATGAGCAGTATTTTTTTTATGATGAGTGGAGTTTGAAAATTCACAATCTCCAAAACAAAGTCTATGTTAGTAAAAAATGCTACACATGAGAGAGAAAGGAGGTATGCCAGAGAGAGAAGTCAAGTAAAGTGCCACATTATAAAAAATCGAAAAAAGAGACGAAACAACTTACAACAGGACCATTTTGAACCAAAATTGCATAGATAATGGATCAATTTAAAATTTCTAAAAGATAGTGGACCCAAATGACTTTGAGAAAAAGATAAAGGACCAAAATAAACATTCGATCTAATTAAAATTTATTTGTCATGTTAGTTCTAACTTATTCTTTTTATATTTATATCTCATTTTCAATGTAACAGCATGTTGACATTTTTAATGTTTTAGCGTGGATACCAAGATTCCTATAACATAATATGAGAGATGTCATGCTGTGTGAAATAATAGTTTAATTTATCAAACATCAAATGGCAAGTTGATCAATAATGGTGGACTTATATGGCATCAAACACAAAAGGCTAAGAGTCAAGGATGGTTTTGGTTATAACCAAGGTTATTTGAAATGAATTTTCTAATTTCCTTTTTCGAATAAATACTGTTACTTTTAAAGGAAAATAGATACCAACTGAAAACTTCCACAATGTGTTGATAATAATGGATTTATATCATCTTAAGTGGAGTGTTTTCTTGTGCAGTTTCTGAAGTTCAAAAAGAGATTAAAAAAAATAATAAAAAAATAATAAAAAAGCCTACCAAAAATAAAAGAGATTAAAAAAAATATTGATCCCATACACTATATTAGTTTATATATAAAATTTTTCTCTTTCTGCCTTTTTATCTTTCTTTAAACTT
>QANZ01054048.1:82305-99746 GCA_003254925.1 Chamaecrista fasciculata | reverse complement strand
TACTCCCTCCGTTCCTGAATATCTGCTTTTCTGGAGAACTTTTTTTATTCCAAAATATCTGATGTTTTATAACTTCAAGAGAGCATTAATTATTCTTTTACCATTCTATCCCTATTAAATATAGTAGAGTCATAAATGAATAAACATTTTCCAAGTAATTTAATAGGGATAGTTTAGTCTTTTTACCTCATTTTTGTCTTCATTTTAGGTGAGCTAATCATTTCCTTGGTCTGTGTGTATTTACCTTAAACATCAGATATATAGGAACGGATGGAGTAATTAGTACAAGAATTTACGGGCCAGATTTATTATTCCAATATCAACTTTGTCAATGGATATTAATTAGTCCTTTATTATTATCATTGTTTTCTCTTCTTTATATCACTCCTCATAGAGAGTAATTTACATGCCAGATTTATGGAAAACACAAAGCCAGAACAAGAAGATTCATTAGAAATATTGACTTTTGGTAGAGAATCTAAATAGGTTTCATAAAAAAATTGTGGGAGTACAAAAATTAGTTGGAGGAATTTAATTTTTGAAATAGGAGTAGTTAAATATGAGTATTAAATTAGTGAAATAATTAAGTCTAATTTAATAAGGGCAATACATTCTTTTTGTTTTAGATTTCACTTTATTGAGGGAAAGAGGGAGTATGTGATAAGGATTCTCATGGGCCTAAACTAATTAACCTTACTCTAGTTGGGTTAACCTTAGGCCCATACACTAGGATTACACATAGTACAGTAACATGTTGCATTTTGATATATATATATTTCTCATAGTATAGACTTGATAACAAACAAACTAGGAAAATACACAACCATCATATGCATAAATATATAGCAAATGACATCATCGACATGCGAAGAAGTAATTAAAATGAGTACTACATACAGAGTACAAACAACTTCTAGATGAAGCTGTTGTTTTATTTATCTATTTTTTATGGTATAGTACTCACAAAAAAAGGCACACACATAAAATATTAAAACTTACTCTCTCACACACATTATTAAGAAATTGAAAGCATTAATTTCAGAAAGAGATATATACAATGTGTATAATATACTTACACATTGCTACTCTTTTCTGATATTAACACAATCAATTTTTCCAAACATATATATATATAGCCTTTTTATAAGTAGCTAGTTAATTACTGGGTAAGGCTTGCTTCAAGGTCTTTGGTCAAATCAACAGCCAACTCCAAGAGAGAGTGAGGATCAGGAATGTGACCTTTCAGCTTTTCATATTCCATAGTCCAATGCACCAAACTGCCTTTATCATCTTTTGGAATAGCTTGCAGTGTCACTTTGAGGCTCTTGTAATCATTTAGTATATCTCCTTCTATAACCCTCAATGTGATCATGTTCTTTTCTGCATCTACAGCTTCAACTAAGTCCTTGGCCACACAATCTTTCCCATCTGTACATTTATGAAATTAAAGAAGTATGTTAGGGAATCAGGATGATCAAAATTATACATATATATATATATCAATAATTAATTGATATACATAAAAAGTTAATTGGCTTACCATGGACGTAATGAAAGACAATAACAGAACCCACTTTACCCAAATCTCCTTCAGAAATTTTAGCAGCTTTGATTTTAGAAGGGGCCATATTGGGAATATGGTGTGGCTTGCTGCTAAAAATCTCATGAAATTTTTCAGCAGAAACATTAATGTGAACATCAACTTGCACTTTACCAAATAATTGCTCCTCATGGCCTTGTCCTTTGGTAAGGTGTGCATCAATCTCTCTGCTAAAATTGGCTGCAAGCTGAGTCAAAGTGTGAGGGTTTGGGATTTTTTCATGCAGCTTCTCATATTCAAAGGTCCAATGAATCACACTCCCTTTGTGCTTTGGAATTGCTTGAATTGTAGCTTTGAAGCTCTTGTAATGATCAAGTAGATCACCCTCTATTACCTTGAAAGTGATGGAGTTTTTTGCTGGGTCTATGGCTTCAATCACATCCTTTGCCACACACGCTTTCCCATCTATATATATACTCACATTTTGCCAAAACTTGTGTGAGAATGTGGCCTAATGTATAGAATTATAGTATTTTTCTTTAATATTAAGTAATTAGAGGTGATATACTTATGGAGGCTATATTTAAATCTAAATGTTATTTTGATAGTTGAACATATCTCAATTATACGATATCAAATTACTTAATGAACTTTGCAAATTAGAAGTTTGTAAATCCAAATTAATTAAATGGTCAAATACTCATTTTGGTCCTCAAACTATGGGGTAAGTTTCTTTTGGTCATATTTTTTTGTTCCGTTTTGATCCTCAAACCTTCACATTTGTTCTGTTTTGTTCATTAGATTTTAATTTCATATAGTTTTTGTCATTATTCCTAACTTGGATAGTTGAGATGGAAGCAAAGAGAGAAAGAAAATTTGTCATTCTTAGTCACAAATTAGAGAAATTTAAAGTTGATTTTTATTTGCAATTTGTGACTAAGTAAATTGCATAATGGTTCTGTTGAGAGTTTTGGGGTAAATTGCAAAATGGTCATTTTCTTTGTTAACTCACTTATTAAGACACATATAAGAGAGAAATGGTCAGTCCTGACCGTCCAAGTTATAAATAACGACAAAAATCCAAATTAAAGAATCACATTTTGGGGACCAAAAAGGAACAAAAGTAGAAGTTTGAGGATCAAAATAGAATAAAAATAGTTTTAGCACCAAAATGAAATTATATTTACCCTATACTTTGAGGACCAAAACGAAGTTTTAACCTAATTAAATTGATCTTTCTTCTACCCATCAATAGATTACATTAAATTGATCACATTTTTCCCTCGTCATTTAAGAAAGCAATATGTTGCCCAAGAAGGAAAAGAGGAGAGATCATTTTACCAAAGTGATAAAAAAAAATTTGTCTGCTTCGGTTGAACATAACCCATCTTTATCGTTTTCCTTAAACTTTTGTCTTACACTTGGGGTTGAACATAACCAGTTCAAATCTGTCTGCAGTCGGGGTCAGATTTTATACCCCAATTCTCTTTTAAACATTATATTTAGAGAAAACTTATTATTTCGTCTTTGAATTTAAATCGAGTCAACTAATCAGTCACTAAGTAATCGGAATACATGATTTAGTCTTTGAAATATTTCAGTTATCAACGATTTGATCCCTAGTGACGATTTGGTCCCTAAATTTGAATTAATAATATATTTTTTAGTTCTGAATTTGTACTAAATTAACCAGTTTTCCTTAAACTTTTGTCTTACACTTGGGGTTGAACATAACCAGTTCAAATCTGTCTGCAGTCGGGGTCAGATTTTATACCCAGTTCTCTTTTGTTTTAAACATTATATTTAAAGAAAACTTATTATTTCGTCTTTGAATTTAAATCGAGTCAACTAATCAGTCACTAAGTAATCGGAATACATGATTTGGTCTTTGAAATATTTCAGTTATCAATGATTTGATCCCTAGTGACGATTTGGTCCCTAAATTTGAATTAATAATATATTTTTTTGTCCTGAATTTGTATTAAATTAATACTCTTAGATCTCTGAATTTAAATTAATTTTTATACTTTTTGGTCCTTGACTTTATACTAAATTAATACTATTTGATCTCTAAATTTGTATTGAATTTGTACTTTTGGTCCTTGAGTTTGACCCAGGGACCAAATTGTTGACAATTACGATAATTCAATGACTTATTAATTTACTCAGTGTAAATTTAGGAATCAAATAATAAGTTTTCTCTTATATTTCTTCCTTTATTGTGTTTTTTCTTAGTAGAAATTATATTGGCTTCTTTTAATATTGAGAAAATTGGTAAAAGCCAATAGGTTTAGTGGGTTGAACCTATTATTGAATTTACTTTTAGAAAAGTTCAAGTCAAAATGATATTATTTTATGAATTTTTTGGGTAAAAAATGAAACACAGTGTTTCAATTTGATTGAAATACTGTATTTTTATCCTGCTGTATCATGCAAGCCAATGCAGTGGGTTCCCATGGCAATGGATCCATACTTATATATATAGATAGTTGAATTACCTTGAATATAATTCCAGACAACGATGGAGCCAACTTTGCCCCAATCACCTTGATGGAGGTCAATGCCGTTGACAATACCAGAAAGCTTGGAGTTGCGAACATGGTGAGCCTTGTTGGTGATCAGTTCATGAAACTCCTCAGCTGAACCATTTATGTGTACATCACTTTCAATCTTTCCAAAGTGACACATTTTCTTTTCTCTTCTTTCTTTTTTCTATCTCGCTTGATCTTATGTATATATATATATATATGTATATCGATCTCACACAATAATGCTTTTCAATTTTGATGCTCCATCAAAGATTTGGCCCTAACCCTTTATATAGGATTTTTGGTTATGCTTTGAGGGTACGTGTCATTCTTCATTTCAGATTGGAAGACAAAACTTATTTTTTGGTCCCTGAATTATTATTGAGTTAACGATTTATTCTCTGAATTGTAGGAAAATAATCAGTCCCTAAATTTTAATATACACCATCATCAATTTTTTGGTCCCTAAATTATAGGAAAGTACGAATCAGTCATTGAATTTTACACTACCATCAACTTTTTGATCCTTGAATTATAGAAAAATGCGAATCAATTATTAAATTTTACATCATCGTCAACCTTTTGATCTTTGCTGGTTCCTATATTCCTATAATTTTATGTGTTAAAACAATATTAAATTATAAAAATAAAAGATTCAATATTTTATACAAATTTTAAATATTCAATAATACATTTTTTTTATAATTTATTTTTTTTATATCTTTAGTAGTTATATAAAAAATTAATAAAAAAATAAGTATAATATTAATCAAAATAATTTATTTAAAAAATTGAATTTAAATTTAAGTATAAAAATTAAATTATTCCACGAGTCTGAATAAAAATTGATTTGAATACTCGATTTAAATTATAATTTATAACCTCTACTCCACATATATTCATTCCCCTACATATATACCTTTGTCAAACAATTGAAACCAACGGGTGTTATTCAATAAAAGGCAGTGATAAAAATTACCTTTCTAGAGTGTTACTTTATTTCAAGGTTTTGTAGCGATATCGTTTTGGATTAGAGATCTCATGATGTCGATCTGGTCTGACTATCTCTGTGGCGGCGACTACGGACTACGCATTCCACGATGACTTCTGGTTTGACTTCCACGGTGGCTTCCTGGTTTGATTTTGATTTTTGGGTGTTCGATGGAGTTTTGTTCTGGGTCAGATACGTCCACGACATCGTCTCTTGTTTGCTTCCATGGCGGCTTCCAAGGCGGTGTTTTATCAAATAATTATTGTTGCTTTGAGCTAGTCTTTTGGTTGTAGCTTTAGTTTGATATCCAGATCTGTTAATTTGGCAGCTGATTGTCTTGCCAATTTGTCTTACACGAGGATGGGTCATCTTGAATGGGTTGCAGATCTCCCACCTTCGTTAGTTGATATCCTGGCTAGTGATGCTACTTATTTTGCTTTGTTTTCGTTTTATTTTTGTTTGTACTGTACTTGACTTTACCTTATTTTTAAATGAATTATGTTTCAAAAAAAAAAAAAAAAAAACCTACCGCGAGCCAGCCACTACAAATCATTTTATCAGTTTTTCACTTTTTCTTTCTTTTCCTTATTTTTATTTTTTAATAAAAATTTTTAAAGCAAAAAAAGTAAATTGATCACCCAAATGCATAATTCACATCAGATACCTTCAATAAATTGACCAAATGCATAAATAATTGCAACTACGCCAATTTGTTTTGGCCAAAACTTTACCCGACATGGATACATATATATTCTTATCGTTATTATTATCTATATATAATTATATATCCAATTATCGCTCTTTCGTCAAATCATTAGATTATGTATCCGGGTTTTGTTGAGCCACTTTATTATGGCGCTTTATATATTTCAATATTTGTCGTTTTCTACTTTCTATTTCTTCATTTATTTATACATAATTAGCTACCCACGTCTCACTCCACTCAATGTTAATCACATGTATCATGTATGTATACCTTTGACATCTTTAATAATCTCTCTAGGCTCTTCTATGTTATGTTGTCAGATTTGTATTAAATCACATCAAACTGGGTCCAGCTTTTAAAGTCTTTCGAAAAACGAAAAAAATTATTTTATTTTTCAAGTTTTACACTTTTAATAATTTAATCACCTGTATCATGTATGTATTTTTTTTAATAGAAAGTTTAGGTCAGAGTTGGGGTTCGGGGCTGATTAAGATCAGGGCAGACCTCCAAATTCGATGAACGCTTATAGAGGTACTTACAAATTACTTACCAACAATGCTCTCACATCAGTAATGAGAATCGAACTCATGATATTGTGGGTTATGAGTCGACTCTTTACCAACTGGCCAAGCTTTCTTTGGCCATCGTGACTTGGCATTCCATACCTATTTGTCGGCTGCAGGGAAAAATTAGGAAGAGATGAAATTTTGGGGTACCTTAATTATCTCGCATCTTCTTTAATTTTGAGATATTGAAATTTATATCTGGATATTAAAATAGATATTTTATGGTACTGCTGTTAAATTCATGATTGCAAAATTTAACAAAGTTAATTGAAGGATCAAATGCTCATTTTGATCTTTAAATTATAGAGTAAGTTTTATTTTGATTTTAAAAATATTTTATTTTTATTTAGTCCTCAAATTTACTTTTATATTTATTATATTTTGATTTAATTAACATAATTTTTATTTATATTTTACTCTTTTAAATACGACGCCTGTGTTGAATATAAGAGGTTAAGATATGAAAACAGTAAAAAGTGAAGAGGCCAGTGAGACTATTTTTCTATGGCTAGTTGGCTACCAAACGCTTCAAAATATGAAAATATTATGTTGTCTATTGTCTAATTTTCAATGAAGTGAAAGGAAGGTCATTATTTTAAGTGACCCCAATACTTTTTTATAGTAACAGAATAAGATATGCTTTCAAAATTATTGATTTGATATGTACATATTAGTTTACACATAATTTCATATTTTTACATTGATTTTGGAAACTAATTAACATGAAAATATAATTATACTGCAAAGTCCCTTCATGAAATTTTCTCATACAACAATTGTGATTCTTTAAAATTTTACGATTTAATCATAAAAAGTTGCATCTAAAACAAAAATTCCAAGAGTTATTATTATGGAGAAGTATGGAGGAATTCTATCTTTGTGTTTGGAATATCATACAAAATCATATAAATCATTGAGATGGCTCTCATCCTTTTCACTTAAAATTTAGTAGTTGAAAATTGAAATAGTAATTCGTGATCAATATCATCTTCTTCAGTGTTCAATTATCAGAGCTTAATCATCATGGTTCAGGCCTTCATGTGGCCTTCAATAATTGATTTATTGATTCTGCTGCTCTGGCCATTCAACACTGTCATCTTTTCATCTTTTAGGTATGGATAACAAATTATTGGTTTCTCATATTGAGATTTTGTTTTAAAATTTTGATTTAAGAGCCCTTCCAAATCTAGATTTAAAATTTTCTCATATTGAGAAATGATGCAAAAAGCTCCTATGCCAAATTTACAAATTTGAACCAGTAACAAAATCAATTATACAAATTTATTTTTGTTGGAATATTGGAATCTCTCTCTCTCTCTATATAAATTTATTTTTATTAATTTTTTATATTTATAATTATTAAAAAATTATACGAATAAATATATAATTTAATTATTTAAATATGTATACAATATTTATTATTTTATTCTTACAATTTCATATTTTTTTAATATCCGAAATTTTAAAATATCATGTATATATATATATATATTGATAAGATAGGATTAGGTATCCCTTATCTTCTTCTATTCTTATACTCAAACTATGATCAAAAGGATAAAATTTTAACATTTTTATTAAATATAAATATTTTAATCATCCATACATATACATATAGATCGCATAGTATATTTCCAATTATTTAACATTAAAGAAGTATCAAATAATAAAAAGGCTTAACATTTTTGTATTTGATTAATACTTTTAAAAAATTCAGTTTTAGGTTAAGTTAAAACTTTATTTTAGTCATATATGTTTGGATCAAAATTCATTTTAGTATAAAATATTGATTTCAAACATAATTCTAATTTTCTTTCTTAATATCATTTAAAAAAATTAATCATACTATATATGATTATTAAATACAGGTAAATAAAAAAAATAAGTTATTGTGATTTGATCCATTTGTATGATGAGGCCTTATGGTTAAAAAGTTTATATTCAAATGGTGCGTATTTGTTCCATTAACATATAAGACTCATGTATATTAATGACATTAAATCACGCGTCGTTGACTTGATGAGTATCTATTTTTTTTTTTTTTATGAAACTTGATGAGCTTATCGGCTAAAGTCTAAATCTCTTACACACACATCTTATATTATATGGCTCCACCCCTTTTTGGTCGTCCATGTTTAAAACTATAGTCTATGAAATTAAAAATAAGAGAAAATTTACTATTTGATCCCTCAATTATGCTTAATGTTATAAATTGGTTCCTTAGTTATTTTTCGTTTCATATTAATCTCTTAGTTTTCCAAAACTTGACACAGTTGGTCTCTAAAACGTTTTCCATTCATTTCTCCGTTAAAAAGAAAGACACAATTGATTTTTAACTCATAAAAATTTGAATTTTTGCATTAAGGTTATTTTCTTCTTATAATAAGATCAAAACATAAGAACAAAAAATAAATTAAGATTATAATTGAATTTAAACAAAAAGACATCTCTCTCCTTGCAGGAGAACGTCCTCCTGAGGGCTCAGTCAAAGCTCTGTATCTAGCGCGATTCCGACATGAGCGTGATGGAAATGAGTCACAGAGGGAAGGATTTTCTCTCCATAATCCAGAAAGCCAAGGCCGATTTGCGAGCCCTCTTAGATCTGTTATTAAAGTGACACCAAATTGTTTGTATTATATTATATTATATTATATATTTATATTTATACTATTATTTATGTTTGAAAATTCTTAATCATAATTCTTTTTTTTTCCAAATTTAATTGTCATGATTCATATTTTTTTAATATTTTTTAATTAAATTATTTTTTATCAATCATAGAAATCAAACATACATAATAATATAGATGTACACAAGTTAATGTGTAAAAGTGTTTTATTTAGACTTAAATGATTGCTATTTTATTTTATTTAAAATACTTATTGAATGTATAGAACAATAATTGTGATTATGTTAACTATAATTTGAAATGTAATTAGTGGATTTTAGTCTCATCTTATAAATAATTATTGAGTTTAATAGTGAAGTAATCATATAATATATGGAGCTATATATTAGGTTGATTAAGTTTGATAGGTAAGTGTAGGAGTTGAGTTGAATTATCTCATCGATTAATTTTTGACTTAATTTTTCTAGTAGAACAATAATTAAATAGATATAAATAACGAGAAGAACACCAATCTCTATTATATGTGGTAAGGATTCTCATGGGCCTAAACCAATTAACCTTACTCTAGTTGGGTTAACCTTAGGCCCATACACTAGATTACACATTTACACGTAGACATAGTACTTTAGGTTAGAAAAATAATAAATAGAAGAATAGAAATTAATGGATGATTTTGAGGCGTGATGAATCACTTTCTTTAAAGAGTGATTGTCTATACATCGGGGTAAAATAGACAAGCCCCCTCCAAGTTACAATAAAGGCTTTGAATTGAACTTTTCATACTTTTATATATTATAATTCGTCTTACATCTTGTATGGTTTGGATCACTATTTATAATTGATCAAGAGATATAATTCATACGATATGTCATTTCATTTGAAAGATGTGTTTATTAACTACCAATAGACACTATCTAAAAGTTAGATCTCTTCATAAAAAAACATGTGTCTATTAGTAATTGAAAGATGTCACTTAATAGATATATCTTTTCAAATGAAAGGATATGTTTATTAATTATTAATAGACACATGTTAAGAGGACATCCCATATCTTTTGATGAAAACCAATCATATAAGCATAATTAATTTAAAACATTAATATATTAAATTAATTATACATTATAAATAGAATTTTATTTATTTTTTTCCAAAATAACCACATTGATAATATTACAAACTATCCAACACTTTAACATGTTGCATTTTGATATATATATTCCTCATAGTATAGACTTGATAACAAACAAACTAAGAAAATACACAACTATCATATGCATAAATATATAGCAGAGACATTATCGACATGCGAAGAGGTAATTAAAATGAGTACTACATACAAAGTACAAACAACTTCTAGATGAAGCTGTTGTTTTATTTTTTTTATGATTTAGTACTCACGAAAAATGTCACACACATAGAATATTAAAACTTATTCTCTCACACACTTTATTAAGAAATTGAAAGTATTCATTTCAGAAAGCGATAATGTGTATAATATACTTACACATTGCTACTCTTTTTCTGATATTAACACAATCAATTTTTCCAACCACACACACACACATATATACATATAGCCTTTTAATTAAGTAGCTAGTTAATTAAGGCTATATATTAATTAATTAATTAATTACTGGGTAAGGCTTGCTTCAAGGTCTTTGGTCAAATCAACAGCCAACTCTAAGAGAGAGTGAGGGTCAGGAATATGACCTTTCAGCTTCTCATATTCCAGAGTCCAATGTACCAAACAACCTTTATTATCATCTTTTGGAGTAGCTTGTATTGTCGCTTTGATGCTTTTGTAATCATTTAGTACATCTCCTTCTATAACCCTCAATGTGATCATGTTCTTTTCTGCATCTACAGCTTCAACTACTTCCTTCACCACACAATCTTTCCCATCTGTACATTAAAGAAGTAGGTTAGGGAATAAGGATGATCAAAATTATACTTACATATATATCAATGAATTGATATACATTAATTAAAACTTGGCTTACCATGGACGTAATGATAGACAATAACAGAGCCCACTTTACCCAAATCTCCTTCAACAATTTTAGCAGCTTTGATTTTAGAAGGGGCCATATTGGGAATATGGTGTGGCTTGCTACTAAAAAGCTCATGAAATTTTTCAGCAGAAACATTAATGTGAACATCAACTTCCACTTTACCAAATAATTGCTCCTCATGGCCTTGTCCTTTGGTAAGGTGTGCATCAATCTCTCTGCTAAAACTGGCTGCAAGCTGAGTCAAAGTGTGAGGGTTTGGGATTTTTTCATGCAGCTTCTCATATTCAAAGGTCCAACGAATCACACTCCCCTTGTGCTTTGGAATTGATTGAATTGTGTAATTTTAAAGCTCTTGTAATGATCAAGTAGATCACCCTCTATTACCTTGAAAGTGATCGAGTTTTTTGCTGGATCTATGGCTTCAATCACATCCTTTGCCACACATGCTTTCCCATCTACACATGTATATTCATTATATTAATTCACATTTTGATATTAATTGTGCATATACACATGGATATATAGTTTTTTGTTGTTATTCCTAATTTGGACAATTGAGATTGAAACAAGGAGGGAAAGAAAATTTTTCATTCTTAGTCGTAAATTAAAGAAATTTGTGATTGATTTTTATCTTCAATTTGTGACTAAATACATTGCAGAATGGTTCTTTTGAGAGTTTTGGAGTAAATTGCATAATGAACTTTCTCTTTATTAACTCACTTATTAAAACACATATAAGACGGAAATGATCGGTTCCAATTAATTGTCCAGAATATAAATAACGACAGAAGTCCGACAAATCACATTTTGAGGATCAAAATGAAACAAATATAGAAGTTTGATGACCAAAATGAAGTTTTAACGGTATTAAATTGATCTTTCATCTACCCATCAATAGATTACATTTTATTCAACAACAACAAAACAAAAAAAAAACAAAAAGGATTACATTTTTATATATAATTAGATCAAGAAAAAGGTTACATTTTTCCATCATCATTTAAGAAATCAATATGTTGCACAAGAAGGAAAAAGGAGAGATCAATTTACCAAATCATATATATATAGTTGAATAATTACCTTGATTATAAATATTTAATTATTATTTATATATTTTATTTTTGTACGTGAGTAATTCATTTTAGTAGTGAGAGTAATGTGTATCAGATATCTATATTTATATTTATACTATTATATATGTGGGAGGGGTGTTTTGGTTAATCAAAATTAATTTATTTTAAAATATTTAAAGAGGAAAAAAAAGTAGAAGGAGTTAAGTAACATCCCACTACTTTGATGATTAAAAAAAAACTTCTCACAACTTCAAATACAAAAGTTATCATAAAAAAAATATAATAATAATATATTATATAAAAAACTTAAATGTTTATTAAAAATATAATTTTTTTAACTTTTTTTTAAAATTTTAATAATTATTAAATTTAAATTCATGCAAAGCACACTAGTTATATTATATGGCTCCACCCCTTTATAGTTGGTCAAAATTATTGAATTAAAAAATTAAAAAGGAAAAAAAAAATACCCACTTTTCTCTAGCTAGCCCACGTTCATTCTTATGTAAAAAAATAAAATCACCCATGTTCATTCTCATTAAGTCACAATTTTTGATTAGTCCCAAATGTATCAGGAAATTTCAAATAGGTTCCAAACTTACTCATTTATTAATATAAAAACTTTATATTATCTTTAACTTTAAATCAATTCTTGATGTGCCCAAGCCCCTAGTTAAATATATGCACACCAAGAATGATTTTATGCTATGGTAAACGAAATGTACTTCAAGAGAGAAAACCAAAATTTAACAAAAATAAAAAAAGACATTAAATATATTCAACTTTTAAATCATGCATGGTATCATATCCTTTGAAAATATTTTTGATCTTTGAATCATAGAATAAGTTTTATTTTGATCTTAAAAATATTTTTATTTTATTTTAGTCTTTAAACTTACTTTTTATAATTATTCTATTTTGATTTAATTAACCTAACTTTTATTTATATTTTACTCTTTTAAAAACAACGCCCGTGTTGAATATAAGAGGTTAAGATATGAAAACAGTAAAAGATAAAAAGTGAAGAGGGGAACCTATTTTTCTATGGCTACCAAACGCCTTCTTTATATGAAAAGATATGCTACCAAACGTCTAATTTTCAATAAAGTGAAAGGAAGGTCAATTTTAAGTGACCCCAATACTTTTATTGTGGATGAATATCATCCTCAAAAATAAAAAATATTAAAATAATGTTCTTTCTTCAACTATTTGACATGTACATATTAGTTTTTACACATAATTTCATATTTTTACATTGATTTTGGAAGTTAATTGACATGAAAATATAATTATACTGCAAAGTCCCTTCACGAGATCCTCTCATACAACAATTGTAATTCTTTAAATTTTACGATTTAATCATAAAATTTGCATCTAAAACAAAAATTGTAGAGAAGTATAGAAGAATTTTATCTCGATTCTATCTTTGTGTTTGGAATATCATAAAAAATTACATAAATCAATAATAATTGAGATGGCTCTCACCCTTTTCATTTAAAAAATAGGGGAAATGCTATGAGAAGCTGGGTAGCCAAAACCATTATTTTTTTCTATTGATTTTTGCACAGTTTTTGAAATAATACATTAAAATTAAAATAAAAAAATAAAAAAAAAGGAGAGAGACATAAAGTAAAATTAGATTGCTAGAGCAATCGAACTTTCCTCAGCAGTTAGCACTACCAAAAAAATTGTATAAATCAATAATAGTTGAAACTTGAAATAGTATCGTTATCATCTTCTTGTGCGTTCAATTATCAGAGCTTAATCATCATGGCACAGACCTTCATGTGGCCTTCAATAATTGTTTTATTGATTATGCTGCTTTGGCCATTCAACACTGTCATCTTTTAGGTATGGACAATAAAAAAGGTATGGATAATAAATTATTGGTTTCTCATATTGAGATTTTGTTTTAAAATTTTCACAAATCTAGATTAAGAGCCCTTCCAAGTCTTCCATAGCGGTATTTCTTGGACGTTTTAGACCGTTTTAAATGATTTTTTTAACGGAATCATTTATATCAGTTTAAAATTAATTAATTAGTTAAAAGTAATTATTTAACTAAACCAAATCAAATCAGTACGTTAATAATTTGGGCGGTTTAGTTGAATAGTTTAAATATTTATTTTTTTTATTTTTTCTATTAATTAATAATAAGATAAAATAATATGTTTACAAATAATGAGTCAAAATTAATGATTGGAAGAGAAAATGACAATTAAAATTAGAGATTTGTAGAAAGAAAATAGTATTGTATGCATCAAGTCACATGCAATGAGAAATCTCTCTACTAGGATTTCAAAGAAGAACAAAGATATAGTAGCTTAGGGTCGTTGCAGTGGCCCTCCCTCTTAGTTTAGGTATGCTTTTTAGTTTTTCCTCCTTTACATGGGTTTCTTTTCTTCCACTAAGGAAGTTTTTCCTCCTTTCATTAGAAAATGGTGTTTTAGTTTTTATTTCTATATAGTTATGTTATCTAGATCTACTATTTGTTCTTAAAATGATGGAGAAAAATTAGGAAGAGTGTTCCTCAAAGAATAAAGAGAGGTGTGTTGCGATCTATCTCTTCTTTAATTTTTTCTCTGTATTTAGAAAAAATATTGGAGTAAATCTATTGTCTTCATGTATTTGAGAGGAGATCTGTGCTTAGCTCTTGCTTTTTTTAGTTGTGTTGCCTAAGTTTCTTTGATTCTCCTTTGTAATTAGTTCCAGGAGTTTATGGCTGGACTTTAATATTAGATCTGAGCCATATTAATATCTCCTTTGATGTATAGTCTTGTGCTATTTTCTTTTCCTCATGAATGAAGTTGATGTTCTGACAAGAAAAAAACTACATGTCACTCTAATGCACATTTTTCAATCACAAGATAACATCATGTGACCACATGAACCACATAATCTCTTTTTTAATTTACCCTTAAATATGATAACACACATTGAACTGTATGCATTTATATTTAATCTGTCCAACTTTTATTCTTACAAGTGTTATTATATTTAAGGGTTTAATGTCATATTTGACGGTGTATTTTTTTTAATAGTGTACATGACTCACTTTTGGATGATGATTATGTCATTATATAATCATATAAATTAATTTCAAGGAAATAGACATATAGTGTACATGACTCACTTAAATGGTACATCCTCAATTCCATAAAAGCCTACACACATCACAAATGCTTCTCAATTCTCATTCATAGAAATTGATGGATTAGCCTTAATTTGTAGGGAGCAATGCCACTTATATTAATTTCCCTGATTATTAAAGAAAAATCCAATTTAAAAGCTAATTAATTAACAAGCTTATTTTCTTTCAAGCTTTCCACCATCTCCTTCAGACTCACATCGAACGGAACAAATTCAATTCCCAAGGTCTTTGCCTTTTCTTTAGAATATTGATACTTGGGCATGAAAGGTTTATCATTTCCACACCTAACAAATTCAATAAGAAAACAAGAAAATAATTTAGATCGAAGAATTCAGTAAACATTCAGTATCATCGAGAAAATAACCATGTATTATGTATATGACTTACCTTTCTGGAAGTTTCAAGGATGGGAATAGGTGACGTAAAATATTGACAATGTCAGAGAAGTGGGTGACAGTGTCAACCACACAGTATCTTCCATTAGCTGATGGAATTTCAAAGGCTTGAATATGAGCATTTGCAACATCTTTCACATTAACCCATCCAAAGCTAAAATTTGGAAATGTTTCTGCACCTGTACATATTCAATAATGACAATTGAGTCCCTATAATTATATATATCAACACAAGACAACAGAGTAAGTTAATTATATTATAATTACCATTGATGAGATTGAAAATTAAGGAAGTACTGGTGTTAAGCCTTGGTTGCAAGAGAGGCCCTATAGCCGTTGCTGGATTGATAGAAACTAAGTCTATGTTGTTTTCTTTGGCAAATTTCCAGGCTGCTTCTTCAGCCAAAGTCTTGGAAAGCACGTACCACATCTTCAACCATACAATTGTTTCATTTAATTAGCAGCAATATAATAGTAGGTTGAGATATGTATATATACCTTGGATTCGTTGCAGAAATCTGAATCTGAAAACCATGTCTCGTCAATGACAACTTCAGGAGTCTTGGGCCTCTTGTTGAATTGAACAGCACCAGTGGAAGATGTTAAAATGACTCGTTTCACAGATGGTGATTTTGCACATGACTTTAGAACATTTAGAGTTCCTTTCACTGCTGGATCAATTAGTTCAGCCTGAAAATCAGGAAGCTAACAGTTACTTATAAACTCAACTAATTTTGTATCCTAGTGAAATTTCTCTGTTTTTAATATAATTAATAACAGAAACAACAAATAAAGTAGTAGTTACCTGAGGGTCTTTGACATTATGAAAAAAGGGAGAAGCAGTATGAAAGACGCCCTCACAACCTTGTATGGCAGAGTCAAAGGAAGCTTCGTCTAAGAGATCTGCTTTATAAAGTTGCAATCTCTCCTTTGCACCTTCCAGATTAACCAAGTGCTCTACCTTCTTTGCATCATCTGCACTCAGTATGTNAGTCAAAGGAAGCTTGGTCTAAGAGATCTGCTTTATAAAGTTGCAATCTCTCCTTTGCACCTTCCAGATTAACCAAGTGCTCTACCTTCTTTGCATCATCTGCACTCATCAGTAACAAAATTGTTTCCTTAAAATAACTAAAAAGAAAGTAAAACAATTGCAGTACTTACTTGGGTCTCGTACAGTGGCATTGACAGTGTAACCACGTTGAAGAAGGAGTTTAACAAGCCATGAAGCAATATAGCCAGAAGCACCAGTCACGCACACCACCTTGCTGCTCATTCTTCCTCTGTCTTACCTTTCCCAATTACAATGTTTTCCACTTTTAAGCTTTAGTGAAACTTGTTGGATCAATCCTATTTTAGTTGATGTTAACTTAAAAATACTGTATAATTCGCTCATTCAATACTTTCATATCCATCACTACTTCATATTCTATTATCTTTAGTTTTTTACATTTCGTTTTCTTATACTTTTCACAACATAAATTGTTTTGATAACACACATTTTTATATACAAATATTTTTAAAATAATGTGTAACTTTTGTTTGTCATTGTAAAAATTATCATAATATTTATATATTCATTGACAAAAAGCGGTGCACCCTTTAATTCAAATAATATATTTGTGGAGTTGATCTTAACTTATTTGTCGCTATCACATATCTTTTATTTTAATTTTATTGTGATTGTGATAGTCAATTATACGTTGAATTGTCTACGTGCTTTCCCCAATTTTGCAGGATTTCTTTCTCCCAATATTGAGTTACTGTCCTACCCTCATGTTGACGATTATTCAATAGTCAATACCATACTTTAGTTCAAATAATTTGTTTATTTGAAAGGTTCTGGCCAAAAA